>PVIH01020196.1:0-33174 GCA_004025045.1 Sigmodon hispidus | reverse complement strand
CAATCTCGTTGGTACCCATATTTTCTCTTTTCCTGTGGAAACAAAAGCAAAACCCCTACCCCAACGAAGCACATGCCCTGGCTTCCATTCTGAAGTTAGTACATCCTTAAAATAAACAGGTTGATTCAACTCAGAAGTCCTTTCTATTACCCAGTGTTTCTCTGCAGCTGAAGTTCCTTTCTCATCAGCATTAAGAAAGTTTAATGTCAACAAGGCACTATGTAATCTCTCCCTAGGTTTTTTCATACCACCTTTCTGTTTATGAAACATCTCTTTCAAGGTGCGATGGGATCTTTCCACAACTTCTTGGGGTTGTGTGGTATCCCAGTAATGTGTTTTATCTCATAATATCCAAAAATCTGCTTCATTTTCTGGGAAACATATGCTGGAGGATTTTCAGTCTTAATTTGATCAGGAATTCCCAATATGGCTATGGCTTCCAGATGATGAGTGAGTACTGCATTAGCATTCTCAGAACTCAGGGCTGTAGCCCACTGCATTCCTGAGTAGGTGTCAATGGTGTGATGAACATATTTCATCTTACCAAATTCCGGGAAGTGAAACACGTCCATCTGCCAAATCTCATTGCTCCTAGTACCCTTAGGATTACTCCCAGCGGGCAAAGATGATTGATTGTAAAGGGAACACTTGTCACACTTGCGCAAAATTTCCTTGGCTTGATGCCAAGTGATGGGAAATCTCTTCCTTAATCCCTTGCTATTAACATGATGCTTCTTGTGAAATTCTGAGGCTTCTACCACATTCCCTATCAATAATCGATCAATCTCATCATTACCCCGTGCTAAAGGGCCAGGAAGGCCCGAATGAGCCCTGATATGTGTTATATACATAGGATGTGTTCTATTTCTGATGATATCCTGTAGCTGTACAAACAAGAAGTTTAATTCTGTATCATCAGGAATGAAGTCAGCAGTTTCAATATGAAATACAACTCCTTCTGCATAATGAGAGTCAGTTATCAGGTTAAGGGGTCCAGAAAAATCCAATAACACCATAATAATGGCATACAGTTCTGCCTTCTGAACAGAATCATATGGACTCTGTGTCACCTTACTGAAGTTTTCTGATTTATAACCAGCCTTTCCTGTTTTATTTGCATCAGTAAAAAAATGTAGGGGCTCCAGAAATAGGTTTATTCTGTACCACACGGGGGAAAATCCAATTAGTCTTCTTTATAAATTGAATCCTTTTGCTTCGGGGATATTTATTATTAATCTCCCCCAGAAACCCACTACAGGCCTTTTGCCAAGGTTCATTGTCTGCCCATAATCGATCAATTTCCTCATTAGTCAAAGGTACAAGAATTTCTGCTGGATCCTTTCCAGTCAATTGTTGAAGCCTGAATTTTCCTTTGAAAATCAAATCTGAAATCTTTTCAATGTATGTTTTTAGTTTTTTACTTGGTCTATGTGGCAGAAATATCCATTCTAATATAATATTTTCCCTTTGCATTATGACCCCTCTAGGGGAATATTCAGAAGGCAAAATAACCAGGATGCAGTCAAGGTCTGGGTCTATACGGTTAACATGTGCTTCTTGTAATCTCTTTTCCACCAATGCTAATTCTTTCTCGGCTTCAGCAGAGAATTCCCTGGGAGTATTCAGATCCTTATTTCCATCAAAAGTTTTGAACAAAGGAACCAGTTCATAGTTTTTAATACCAATAACCGGACGTATGTGGGCTATATCCCCCAGTAGCTTCTGGAAATCATTAAGTGTTTTTACTCTGTCCCTCTTAAGTTGTACCTTCTGAGGTCTAATTGTTTGCAAGCCTATTTTATATCCCAAATAATTGATAGAATCCCCTCTTTGTATCTTTTCAGGGGCAATGTGAAGTCCCCAATCAGGCAACACCTTCTTCAATTCCTCAAACAGTCTTTCTAAGGTGTTTACATCTGGGTCCACTAACAATATATCATCCATATAATGGTAAATGATAGATTGTGGAAATTGTTTGCGTATAACTTCCAATGGCTGTCGGACAAAATATTGGCATAGGGTGGGGCTGGCTATTCAACATCCCTTGTGGAAGGACCCTCCATTGGTACCTTTTTACTGGGTATGAATTATTAAAATTAGGTATAGTGAAAGCAAACTTCTCCCTGTATTGTTCCTGTAGAGGTATTGTAAAAAGCAGTCCTTCAGATCAATAACTATTATAGGCCATCCTTTAGGTAGCAAAGAAGGTAAAGGTATACCAGATTGTCGGGTGCCCATGGGCTGAATCACCTTATTAATTGCTCTTAAATCCATCACCATTCTCCATTTCCCAGACTTCTTCTTGACCACAAATACAGGGGAATTCCATGGGCTGGTTGATTCTTCAATATGTTGAGCTTGTAATTGTTCCTGCACCAATTGTTCTAGGGCTAGCAATTTCTCCTCTGTCAAAGGCCATTGTTGGACCCAAATAGGTTTATCCGTCAACCATTTCAAAGGCAGGGCTGTTAGTGTCTTAGGGGTACTTGCAGCTTTAAGACTGCGTCTTTGTGCAACCTGAATGACTGGCGGCTGTTTTACGTAGCCTCTTGAGGTATCACCTTCAAGGCCACAATTAGTTGTTTGGCTAGTATGTAGGCCTGGAGGAATCTTAATTTGAGTGTTCCATTGTCGTAGGAGATCACGACCCCATAAGTTCACTGCTATGTTGGCCATGTATGGCTTCAATCTCTCTCTCTGTTTTTCTGGTCCTATGCATTCTAGCCATCTCACACTCTGTTTTACCTGAGACAATGTCCCAATATCTAAAAATTGAATGTCTACCTCCTTCAGAGGCCACCTGGGGTGCCAGGCCTGCTGAGTTATGACTGAAACATCAGCCCCCTTGTCGACTAAGCCCTGCATAAAAATATTGTCTATTCTTATTGTCAACTTTGGTCCTTGTTCATTTATGGAGGTCTGCCAAAATACGCGTTTTATTGGTTTGCTGGATACCATCAACTTCTCTTGTAAGGGCAATCTATTGTCTATGGTTACATGATCTACTGTTTCAGGCTTGGGATTTGTTACTCGTCCTGAGGACACTGCTCTTCCACTGTGACTGGATATGACTGAACCCTTTTTGGCTTGGAGGACTGATTCTTGGGGGCTTCCCTGGGGAAGCCCCGAGTTACGTTTCCCGATGGTAAAAGTTTGCCATCTTTGGCTCTTATAGATCTACTTTCATTCGTCCAATGTCTGCCTTTGTTACATCTCCTACATAGTCCAGGAGGTAGTGGCTTTCTGTTTAAGTCACTCCTGTGATAGGAAAAGTTCCCACGTATGCTTTGTCTACAATTTCTCTTTATATGGCCTGGCTTACCACAATTGAAGCAAATAATGTCTTGACTTCTCATCTTAGCATTAGCAATGGCTTGTCCTACCCAATTCTCTTCATTATTGTGTAGCATTATTCAGCATTAAGTGCATATTGAATCCATTCGTCTAAGGGTGCACTCCTGATCTTTAATGGCATGATCAATTTTTTACATGTCATATTAGCATTATCGAAGGCCAAAGAGAGTATCAATTGTTTCCTAACTTCTGAATCTGACACTGCTCTATTTACAGCCTGAGTCAACCTCTGTAAAAAGTCTGTATAAGGCTCCATTGGACCTTGTTTAATCTGGGTATATGACTCAATTCTCTGTCCTGGGACCAAAACCTTTTCCCAAGCATTTAAGGTGGAAGTACGACACAGCAACAGAGCATGGTCATCATAAGTCGCCTGAACTGATAAATCAGCAAACTGGCCTTCCCCAAGGATTTGGTCCTTGGAGACAGTAACATTTTCAGTTTGATCTCGAGATTCCAAGGCTTTAGCCTCTTCTCTAAACCAATTCCTCCACTGGAAGTTTTGGCCATCGTTCAACACTGTGTTTGCCAAATTCTTCCAGTCATGAGGAATTACTCGATTTTGTGGTGACCATGAGTTCAAGGATTGCCTCACAAAAGATGATTGTACACCATAGTTCACTATGGCTTACTTTATTGATTTTAAATCCTTCATGTGTATAGGTACATAATTGTATCCCACATTGTCAGAAGCCCTTCCACGTGGTTGGGGTTTTTTGGCCTCTGCCACAACTGGGAATAGAGTTGGAGGGATGGGGTGTAGTCCCCTCATGGTAACCACTCTAGGTAAAGAACCTTCCCTGCAGTAGCACTGTTTAAGAGGGGGCTCTGGGTTATCTTGAGCAGGTGTTGCCTCAAGATCCTTTTCTAAAATCTCCAAGCAAGCCTCATGATCTTGTAACCTAGTGGTAATGGTCTTTCCAGTGTTTTAAAGTCTTCTATAAATGATCTCTCATCAATTTCATAGAATAGAAAATCCTCCCTGTTTCCACATCTATCCATTCTACTATCTTCTGTTCAAATTTCCTAGAGTTTCCATCCATTATCCTAAAATTTTCATACATTTTTTTAAAATTTTTCATCCAATTTCCTAAAATTTTCAGCAATATGAGCTCTAAATTCCTCTGTGGTCAAAGTAGACCTCTGTTCTATGGAAACAATGAGTTTCTGGAGTGTCTTAATACGTTAATCCATGCCAGACATCTTGGCCTCATACTCTCTATGTTGAGATGCCTTAAAATATTTAAGTATGAAGTATATTATCACACAAAAAAGCAAAAGGACTCCTGGGTGGAGATAACCTCCAAATGCGTAATCCTGGAAATAATCCTCTATCACCATTGTGACAAAGTGAGAAAAATTCTGAACATTTATCTGGTAAGACATTGTAGAAAGGAAAAAAAAATATGTAGAAAAGAAAAGGAAGAAAAGAATATACTCAGATGTAATGAGAACTTACGCCTACCAGATGTCGCAGTTGTGATCAACAGCGGCAGCAATGGTGTGGGAAATGAGGTGACGATTCGGCTGGGAGGGTCTTTCTTAGATCTTTCAACAAATCCTACCAGGCATGCCCCACTAGAACGGATTAGTCCGTCTCTCTGGAGGTCTGCTGTGCACAGATTCATTCCTGGTTGCGTACAGGAGGCTCGTGTGCAGCTGGTAACCAAAGTCATTCAGACCAGCTCCGTGGGTGGGTGAGGAACCCAGCGGGTTTTGGGAATTAGCCCCACGTTCAGGCACCAATTATCGAGGTAAGAATCCGCCGTGAGATATGTTTTAAATGGGATTTATTTTGTGAAAATCACTTAGAAAACAGAGACGGTTTTAAGAGAAAATGAAAGGATAAGGTGCAGCGTGCCAGAGTGTTTCTAAGGAAAACTCCTCATCCCCACACTGTATGTCCGAACTCCCTCGCCGCTGGGCCGAACTGCGTCGGGAACTCTCGCGAGAGAATGTCGGCTTCCTGTCCTGGTCCTCTCCCTCGAAGGTCTACTTCCGGAATCCTTTCCAGTTAACCACGCCCCGCTCATCTGCAGTCCTCCGACTTGATCGTTCACATATATAGTTCCTGATTTCCCACTACAGGCTAATGTATTGATGGTTCTACTATTAAGTAGTGGTGTGGTTCTAGCAGATATCATCTGAGTCCTGATTATGCACTACCAGCTCAGAACATACGCTTTTTATGCTGTCTCCCTTAAAAACACACTAGCAAAGCCCTGAGGTAGATTTTGTCATATTCCTTGCTTCTATTTTGTCTAAGACAGGAGAACCTGATCAAATAGCTAGCTTGCTAGTACTTGTGGAATGTACCTGTCTTTCTCATAGTAGTTAATCACTCTCTGTCATGATTGTTTATTTTTTCAACTTACACAAGTTGTGAAGAAGGATCTCAATTGGGAAAATACATTCATCAGACTAACTGTTAGGCAAATGGGGGGCATTTTCTTGATTAATGATTGATATGGGAGGACCAATTTCATTGGGGGTAGTGCCACCTCTGGGCTGGTAGTCCTGGGTTGTATAGGAAAACAAACTGACCAGGCCAGGCCTGGAGGAGCAGGCCAGGAGGAGCAGGCCAGGAGGCCCAAGCCAGTTGGCAGCATTCCTCTGTTTCCTGCTTCAGTTCCTGCCTCCAGGTTTCTGCCCCTAGTTTCTGCCCTGACCTCCCTTTATGAAGGATTGCAAATTATGAAGTGAAATAAACTTTTTTGTTCCTAGTCTTGTGTCATCGTCATTATCACAGCAATAGAAATTAAACTAAGAGAGCTACCAGGCGGTGCTACCCAAATAGTGAAGTTTGAAGAGTTCAAATTAGTTTTAAACAACCCAGTTTTCCTACCATGAAATGAAGAATGGAAACTAATGGAACAGATGGGGCACATGTCTTCACTTATTTTACAATTAGTTACCTCACACAAGGGCTCTCCTACCTTACCACCTATGATACAGTACTTATTTGTTTTTCTTTTTTTTTTATGGTGTTGAGAAGAGTATTCCCTTTATTATTATGATGATGATTAAAGAAGTCACATTTTCTATCCTTGTATATCCTTATTCAAGGTCCCTTCCTCCTCCCACCACATCAGATCATTCTCTCTTCTCCAAATCTCCCCATCCCCCCATGGGCAGGCAGTCCCAAGGTCCCAAGGTCCCAATATTGCTTAGTTCAGCCTCCACTCCTGGCAAATCCAGTTTTCTTCCCCCAATATCAAGACTGAATCAGGTGTTCCTCTAGGGGGAGTGGGATCCAAGGACTGACCCTACAAGTGATAGAGGATTGATCTCTAAGATCTATAAAGAACTCAAAAATCTAGAGCCCCAAACTTTGAATAACCCAATCAAAAAATGGGGTTCAGTTCTAAAAAGGGAATTCTCAGCAGAAGAATTACTAATGGCTGAAAGGCACTTGAAAAAGTGCTCATTATCTTTAGCCATCAGAGAAATGCAAATCAAAACAACTTTGAGATACCACCTGACACCTGTCAGATTGGCTAAGATAAAAGACATAGATGACAGCCTATGCTCGAGAGGGTGCAGAGGAAGGAGAACACTCCTCCATTGTTGGTGGGAGTGTAAGCTTGTTCAGCCACTCTGGAATGCAGTATGGTGGTTTCTCAGAAAACTGAGAATCAATCTCCCCAAGGACCCAGCAATACCACTTCTCGGTGTATACCCTAAAGATACACAGTCGCACTCCAAAGGCATTAGTTCAACTATGTTCATAGCAGCATTATTCGTAATAGCAAGAACCTGGAAACAACCTAGATGTCCCTCAACTGAGGAATGGATTAACAAACTTTGATACATCTACACAATGGAATACTACTCAGCAGTAAGAAAAAATATATCCTAAAATTTGCAGGCAAATGGATGAATTTGGAGAATATTCTCCTGAGCGAGGTATCATATTCTTTTTTTAAACATAATTTTGCTATGGATTCTTTTGGGAATTTCACATCACACATTCTGATCCCACTCATTTTCCACTCCTTCCATGTCAGTCCTCTCCTCTTGTAATCTTTCCTACAAAATGAAAACAAACAAAAACCCACTTCACTCCTCCACCTTGCCTCCCTTCCCATTACATATTCCTTTGTCAAAGTGGCCTTGGAATCTGTGGTGTGTCACTCAGTATACCCTTTTGCCTGATCTGCTGTATTTGCAAATGTGCATTACAATAAGTTGTTTTCTTGTTAACAGCCTCTGTCTTCTGGACCCCCATGAAACTTTTTTTGGATAGATATCTTTGCTATTGTCTCAAATAATGGAGATCTGTGGCTATAGTTAGTCAGGATATCTATGCATGCAGGTCATAGATAAGTAGATGTTGGGGTGGGCCAAGTCAAAACCCTCGATGTAGGCCTGGGTGGTAGCTGAGTTCATCAGACTGGGCCCCTGCTGGGACTGCCCTGCCTGCTTCCCTGGTTGAGGGACAGGGCTAGCTTCCTTGCTTGTTGAGATCATCAAGGAGTGGGGCCTTCTGTCCTGTGAGAGGCAGGACCAGCTCTCCCAAGGCCAGTTCATTGTGGCCCTAGGACATCAAACATGGCTTTAGAAGGAAGTTCAGACCACTGGCATCTGCAGTGACTGAGGTGTTAATAAGGGCCAGCAGCATCAATGCACACCCCATCAATGCATTAGGGCCACAGACCCTGACATGGCCCTCAGTGGCAGCAAAGGCCCAGATATCACATGGCTTCAGGTGGTGGTGCAGGCCTCTCATATCAGGCTCTTCCTTACTACTGTTAAGTCTCCAGTTCTCTGTCTCTCCCTAGCACATGAACTGCTCTGCTTGTTTCTCTCTCTCCCAATTCTCCACCAGACATTTTCTCATTATATTGGCTCCCTGCCTGCATTGCCTAGTGGAGGCAGGTGGTCCTCTGGCCACTGTTCTCTACCCTGGATGGCAGGCATGCCTACAGTGTCTATTCTTAGAGCATGAGATGAGCTTGCTAATTCATATGCACACTGGGATAGGCCTTGCTATACATGTATTCATACCCAGAGCATGTTTTTTTCCAAATGGCTCCCAGAATTGTATCTTTTTTTCTTCTCTCTTGTGTTCTATATATTCGCTATGACTTTCAAGCTCCTAGACTTGTGATGTGAATATTATCTATTCTCCTGATGATTTGGCTAACCACCTCACATCCCCTGCTTTTAGGAAAATATTGAGTCATGTCCCAACACTACACAATTTCCCACTGGGATGACTCAGGCTGCTCCTGTCTATTTATATGGGGTATGGGAAACGAACATCTAAAGTATTACCAAGGGATGATGACTGGATATGATGGTGCCATGAAGGAATTTACCATTCACTGACTCTTTGTGAGGTTCAGAAAATTATACATAGACCAAAGCAGGGAATGAGGTCTTTGGTGGAAAATAACTTAGAACACTGAATCTGTGTCTCTGATGGCTAATGGTGGTTGTCAACTGAACCACATCTGGAACCAACTAAAGCCTGAGTAGTTAGTACACCTGTGAGAGATTTCCTTAATTGGATCATTTGAGGTGGGATGGCCCACTTTAAATCTGGATTATTTGAGGCCAGGAGACCTACCCTAAATCTGGGTCACATCTATTCATGGCCTTCCACACAAAAAGACTTGGAAAAAGGAAGCTTTGTATTTTTACCTACTTGTACTCATTCTCACTAGCAAGTTCATCTAACTCATCAGGGAGTCATTCTTTCATGGGGATTAAAGCCTACTTCTTCTAGATTCCAGCATAGTCTGAAAACCAGCTGAGATATCAACCTCTTGGTCTGAACAACTACGAGTTTTTGACCTTTGGACTGGCCAGATCATAGCCTATAAGCCACTCTACTAGATCCCCTTTTGGTATACATATTCATTCTGTCAGTTGTGTTCCTTTAGAGAACTCTGACATAAAATTTCCTTGCCTCCTTGTTCAATTGCAAAATGGATTCTTGGGAAATCTTTGTAAATCCATTCATTATAAGTTTCTAGTATTAAACAATTATTGTTTTACTTAGAATTTTTCTTACAGCCTTTCTAAGGCTAACAGGGAATAGAATTAATAGTGTTCCTTTGAGACTGTCATGAAACACAGACATAGAAACAGTAAAATGTATAAGATAATTGTCTGTAACAGAGGAATGGATAGTAGGCACAGTGAAAGGGAAGATTTCTTTTAGAAAAGCTTGGAAAAGACTCAGGATTCAACACTGATAATATAGAGGTTAGAAATGTGTCTGAGGATCAGTTGGTTTTCTGTGTCCCAGGAGTCATCCACTCATCCCTGCTGCTTCCCAGTTGGTCTTTCCATTGTGCCTTCCCTGGGGTAGCGTAGGCTTTTTCTCCTCAGTCCCTCTTTGATCTCTCATCTCTGCCTTATCTACTGTGGGTTAGTGTTAGTAATCCAAGTTAATCAGCTTTTAAAGGGCATCTGCTTTGTTATAGCCTTGGCTTGCTAGTAGACATTCTGTTTAATAGTAAGCATTTTAAAAAATGCTAGACAGAGTATTAAACCAGGAGATTACAAAAATAATAAAAGGTACCTGTTCCTTGTAAAAATTTACAACATAGTAGTTTGGATCTCAAATATCCCCTAAAACTCATGCATTCAAGAATTAGTCTCCAAGTTCACACTATTGGATATGGTGTATATTGGAAGGAAGTTAGGTCACTGGGGCCATTCCCTTAAAGGGGATTTAGCCACCTTCTGTTTCTGACCTCTCTGATAGCATATTCTACTGCATGTTCTAATGGTGTGATACTGTACCCCTGTTCTAAGGCACTAGAGCACTGAACTAACCAACCATGAACTAGTACCTTTCAAACTGTTCTTTGACAATGCTGTTTGAGACAGATAAGCAGGGGATGTACTCACTCATTAATGGACTTCAGACAAAAAGTAAAGAACACCCAAGCTGCAAACCACAACCACTGAACAGCTTGGGATCTGAAGGAACTTAAGAGAGCTATCCAGGGAGGCCCCTACTAAGAGAAAATAGAGAAGATCTTTTTAGCTAATTGGGAGCATAAGAAGTTACAACCAAGAAGAGGTGGGAACAAATCACGAGAGAAGGAAATGATTGAGTGAGAGAAACAATAAGGTGGGAAAAAAAAGAGATGGAGATCTTAATAGAGAAAGCCATTGTGGGGTTGGAAAAAGACTGGGTGCTAGGGAAACCTCCAAGAGCTCACAGGATGTCCCTGACTAGATCTCCAACCAATAGTGAAGGTGTTGCCTAAACAGGACTTCCCCTATACTGAAATGAATAGCCACCCTAAGTGCCATCACAGAACTTACATCCAACAATGAATAGAGGTAGAGGCAGGGATACATGGCTGAGCACTGGGTCGAGTTCCTGGTCTAGCTGATAGCAGGGGAGGAGAGTCTATATGAGCAAGGGGATAGGGACAATAAGGAAAATTCTCACAATGGTAGCTGGCTGGAGCTCTGGGGAGCTCACTGAATCAAGAACAGCCACCTGGAAATCATCTGGAAAAGGAACTAGGCCCTCCAAGGATAAGCAACTGTCCACTGGCATGGGCAGTATGTGGAGCTTTAAGCAGAGGTTTCAGACTGTGTTTCTGTGCGTGAACTGGTACCTTGGAGTCCATTCCCTCCGAGGAACACCTAACCCAGTCTTAATATTAGGATGAGGAAATCAGACTTGCCTGGAGTGGATGCTGAGCTGATCCACCTTTCCCTTGCTTGGGAGGGGTTGGGGAGGAGGGAGGCTGAAGGCTGACTGGTCGGGAGGGATCAGGAGGGGGAAGGGAGTTGGAACAAGGGGATACATGGATAGAAAAGACTTTATTCTATAAAAATAAATAAATAAATTTAAGGAAAAAAAAGAAAAGAAAATGTTGTTTGAGATTAGTTGAATCTTCCTTTAATGTTGGTATAGGTAATGTCCTAACCACAGTCAAGATAAACAATATTTCCATCATTAACATGTTTGCTCTTCACTTTTTTGTGATTTGCCCCACCCCAACCTTGTCTTGTAAACACTGATAACATTTTAGCCTTTCTATTTTAAGTATGTTATGTAAATACTGTCATGTGGTCAGTATGTATTCTTTATATATGGCTTCTTTCACTTAACATGCAACAATTTTGAGTTTTTCCTCTGTTAATGTATCAGTTCACTGCCTTTCATTTTGAATAGTATCCCATTGTATAGATACACTTTAATTTGCTAACCCATTCATTATTATTATTATTATTATTATTATTATTATTATTATTTTTGATGAGTGTTGGGATTTCTCCCAGTTTGAGTTAGTTAAGTATGTAGCTGCTGTAAATGCTTGTCTTTGGGTGGATGTGGTTCTGTTTTTGAAGTGAAATCTTTGAAAGAATGTTCTGTATTGGTAACATCCAACTAACTGCCTAGTGTTATTCACCTTTACCAATGCCTGCTGATCTTTCCTTTCTTTGTATTCTATTAGCGTTGAGAAAAAAAGTCTCCGATTGTGATTATTGAGTTCTATACTGTGTCTATTAATACTGTTAATTTTTCCTTATGATTTTTATAACTGTTATTAGATGTATATGTACTGCATCTGGCATTTTTGCAGAGGAATTGCTCTTTTCATCCTTGTGAGATCTACATTTTCACGTGTTGTATTTTTTCTCAAAGCTTATTTATATTAAAATATTGCATGTCCCTCCTTAATAACTTTTATTGTTATATATGTTTATTATTACAAGCTCCACTAAAAACTTTGTAATTCAATGTGTATTTAGCTCTTTCTAGCTCTTTTCCTTTGGTATGGAAATTTTCTCTTGGCATTTCTTATAGCCTGTGTTTGGCTGGTTATAAATTCCTTAGACTTGCTTTCTGTGAGCACACCTTTTTCTTTATCATGAAGAATATTTTTATTGAATATAGGATTATGGATTGGTGGCTTTTTCTTTCCTCTTAGCAGTTGTCCTAAAAATATTGTTGTATTGTGTCCATGGTTATGTAAGAAATAATAATTTCAATTGCCTAATAATTGTTTGTGTATCTCTACAATGTTTCCTGTTATTTTTAAAGTTGGTCCCTAGATTTTTATTTTTTGCATTCTTGATTTTTAGAAATGTGATATTCATATTTTTAGATATGGTTTTCTTTTAACTTATTTAACTACCCTTTTTCTCTCTTTGTTCTCCACAGTGAGCTTTTTTTAAAAATTACATTGTTATTTTTAATATGTATGAGTGTTTTGCCTATATGTGTGTCAGTTCATTAGTTGAATACCTGGTGTCTACAGAGACCAGAAGAGAGAGTGAGATTCCCTGAAACTGGCGTGAAGGATGGTTTTGAACCATCATTGTATGTTGTGTTTTCTTACCCAGTTATAATCCTGTGAAGACGGTTGAGATTTTAATAGGTGAAGTACCTTGAGCATGCTTTTGTGCATAGTCGTTCATTTCTCAGTGTCATTGCTGTGCTGATTTGAGTACTTTGAGGATTAATCTGAAACCTGAGAGAGAGGCTCACATTCCAGTTCAGTAGGCTTGACATTTATTGGACAGATTTGAGCTTGTGTTGCTCAGGCTTTTGACTGACACTTGGGATGAGGGTTTTCTATACATAGAGACTGAGAGTATCTGCTTCCAGACCCTCTATGAGGGATAGTCTTTGTCCAACTCATGAAAACCCTCAGCTCAGCACACAGACACAGTCTTTCTCAATGTGCATTGTCCGTAATGCCTATGGCTCTCAAACTGGGAGTCACCTTTAGGGCAAAAATAGCACATTTTTTGTTTTTTGTTTGTTTGTTTTTTAAAGAACAACTAAGGAATGCTTTCTATGAATTCTATTACCAGGTTTTGACTATTCTTCATGATTTTCCCCTGGCTTGCTTCCCAGAATCCTCTGATGTCTGTTTTGTGTACATGCCCAGAGCTTTTGTTTTACTATGAGGGAGAGGTACACCGTAGTGACCTGTCTGGGGAGTGTAAAAAGATTTCAGTGTGGTTCTTAGTTATCTGATTTGTATTATAGCTGAGCTCATGCTTCTGTGTTTGTTTGACATTTATAGTTTTTCTCTTCATTTTCAACTGGGGTTTATCCACTCATTTCTTTTTTTAAACTGATAGGCTTTTTGCATTTATATCAGATATTATTCACTTATTATAATATCATATATTTGTAACTTTTCTATCTTTTTAGTTACTAGTTCATAAAAGTAATATATATACACATACATATATAGATATTCATACACACATTTATATGAAATACATATAGTTCTCCCCTGAGTAGCTTTAGTTTTCTTTATGTCTCAATCATTCTTAGGAAATAATCCCTTCTACAGGAAATGTGAGTGGGTGGAAATAGACAAGCTCTGTGCAGATCACCCCTCTGCTTGTCATGCTTAGTCCTGGTAGCTGTATGCCTCTCACGTTATTGTCGTATCATTCATTTCTGAGATTCTAAATATTTAATCCTTCTTGGCATCCACTTTTTCTTAGTGTTTTGTCAGATTTGGTCCCACCTTCAGTGACAGTTCCTCCTGGCTGGGAAGGTGTGTTAGAGTGTTCTTGCTTGACTTGGAAATGCAGCTTGGAGCTTGCCTGAGGTTTCTGTTATGCCTTTTGCAGGGAATTGGATGTGTTTCCTAGTAGAGTTTTTAGTTCCCGTAATCCTACTTCTAATCCTGTCATCTCCAGTGTTTCTCCTGCTAGTAGAGAAACATCCAGCTCTGACTTAGGATGGGCTATGTGCTTGCTCCCAAGGGCTTTTCACAGCAGTTCTGCTGTGCACTGCATGCCTGATGTTGGCAGCTGGAGAGAAGAACCCATCTAGGATTCCTATTTTCGTCACCTAAAGTTTTGTATTTTTCATGACTGCATAAAGTAATTGCCTCTCAGTCAGTTCCTCACTTCTTTCCCGACCATGTGATCAGATCTATGAATCTGAATGGAAGTACCAAGTATGAAGTCTGTAAATTTGCCATTTCAGAGTGTTCCAAGTTGTAATTTCTTTCAACCATCTGCTCCTTCCTTTGTCTATTCTTGTTGCCTGGGGCTTTGAAGCGTTTTCTGCTCTGGAAGGAGCATATTTCTCTGTCCTGTTGATTTGGTACTCACCTGGTTGACTGCTTTGGCCAACAGAATATTAGTAGATATGATAGGATCGATGGGCAGGCTAATGTTTTGCTACTGCTGTAATAAGAGAATATTTCCTGTGCATCTGGCTGTTTTTATAACAGTAAAAGGCTCATAGAGTTTTCCATAGTCCAGCTGCCAAGCCTAAAGCTCTGCCCACAGATGCCTGATGGTTGGTTACATGCCCTGAGACTTCGTACTGATTTGTTGTTCAACACTATTGTTAAGTCACACAATATACTTGGTTGTATTGTGTGTTCATTTTCAGCTGACAGAGGTGTTGAGATTGTCTCCTCCAATTTCTTTTCACAAGAAGTCCAGGAAAGTGGCTTCCTTCCTTCCTTCCTTCCTTCCTTCCTTCCTTCCTTCCTTCCTTCTTTCCTTCCTTCCTTCCTTCTTTCCTTCCTTCCTTCCTTCCTTCCTGTCTTTTTCCAGGCATTTCTACCTCACCGTTTTCTGTAGGTTAGTGGGAAAGGTGGTTGAGAGAATGGGTATTTTTCTACTTCTTTCTACACTGTACAGCAGCCACTGACATATTTTCTCTGTATGAGGTATAGTTGTGGATTCTGTGAGCTGGACAGGAGTTAGCAGTGCAGTTTATCTGGAGAGGTGACCCCTCACATGTTTTTTACATGCTACTAATGTGGAAGGTTGTGCTAGGTTTGGGGTAAGTGTTCCTGAGAGACTAGTATACTAGGACCAAGGTACAATTAGGAGGTGGTAGAACTTTGAAGAGGTGGAGCCTGGAGGGGGTAGGGGTCTGACCACAGTGGACATGCCCTTGAAGAGGATGTTGGACCCTAGCAATTTCCTTTGCCAAATGTCTCCACCAGGAGACGACTGCCTCACCACAGGCCCAGGAAGCAGCACAGCCAACCACCATGAGTTCAAGTTGTCAAAATAAATATTTCTTCTTCCTAACTTTGATTATTTCAAGTATTTTGGGACAGGGATAGAACATTGATAACATAGTATGTTTCTGATATATTAAATTTCAGACATTTGAATTTAACCAGTCACAGGTAGTAGACTCAGAAATCACTAGACTAGTTGCTTTATGAGGGCGTGTTAAGTTTTTGTGCCTGATTGTTATGATGTTCTGGGTCAAGGCCTAGCACATTGTTAGCACCTGTACACAAATCTAGAAGGAATGGCAGGATATGTGAGGGGAACTGCTCGCACTTTCTAGTAGTCAGTCGGGTCTTTTTGTTTTCTAGCTTCATAGAAGCAGAACAGTGGGAAGAAGAGGGACATGTTCTTCCATGTGTGCTCTTGGCTTCTTCTGCCCTTAGCTGCTCTCTTTGTGACCCTGCCTAGTGAAGATGGTTAGTGAGAACACAAGATCCTGGGTTTCAGGTTGCCTTCTTGGGCAAGTCATGCCAGTCAGTTTCTTCACAGAAAAATGAGTGGTCTAAGACATCATGTCTAAATTTTCTTTAAACTCTCCAGTTCTAGAGTATAATGTTCCAAACAACCGAGAATTTGTAAGTGTCAACTGGGCCTCACACTTTGTTCTGTATTACCATGTGGAAAATTGCAGGCCAGAAAGGTTTTGTTATATATGGTCGGTTAAGGAGACTTCTTTTTCCCTTTTAAAGAAATTCTCAGAGATAAAACAAAACAGAAAAACTAGAGTGCTCATATAATTGAATTGTATGTAAAGTATTTATGGAACCCTTGTTTTACGGGATCTCAGCAGTTCTGCAGGCGGTGTGATGTGCTCCCGTTGGCTAGATTTTATTTTCCTCCTGCAAAAAGGCAATTTTAGAGGTTTAGGAATTATTTATGGTACTGTGAGGATAAACACAATCTACTAACATTTTTTTTTATGTCGTCTTTTCAAGATTCATTTCTGTAATTTAGGCTAGAAACAATGACATCATGAAATGGCCATGTTATGCTTAATGGAGGGAGATGAAGTATTGTCATCAAGCCTAATTTTTGCTATGTTTTTATTGGCATCTTAGGATTTGAATATTATTAGGTGTTTCTTCACATATGTTTGTGCACAGTGGTGTCTGTTAGTTCTTACTGTGGGAAAAGAGGAGTTGGATACACTGTGCTATAGGACATCTGTAGGACATGCTATAGAACATCTGAGTTAGGAAGAGGTAGCCTTAAATTAAAGGTGAGTATGCAGCTGTTCCCAAGCTAACGAGCCCAAGGAACCTGTTATATCTTTCCCTCCTACAACCCACCCCAAATAAAAAAACAAAACCCTTTCATGGGAGGCATCCCAAGATGGAGAGTTAAAGAATGCTCTTCCATTGGCTACTGAGGTTAACAGTAAACTGAAGGGAAGATATAAATTCATTTTGAGAAAGGATGAACTATGAAATACTCTTAAAATTCTGCCTCTAGGTGTGTCTCGTGTAACAAGTATCTAATGTCAACACAAGCAGTTTAGAATATCTCTTTGGCAGGTTGGAGGTGGTACCTGTGAAAGTACAGCTTTTGGGCTTCAAAGGACATTAAGGAAAAGCTCTCAAGATCTGATATGCATATTTGAAACTTCTGTCTGTTAGGACCCCTTTTCTGTTACCTGCTATTCCTCCAGCTTTTTAGTGAGTGTGACAGGCTCTGTGCAAGGTGCTGGGCACAGAATGGGGGGTATATCTGACTTTGAGGTCTAGACAGTCTGGGAGTAAGAATGATGAGGAAGCCACTGTCCATGGTTCTATAGGAATAATTGAGACAGTAAGTGGTTACTGGAGACGTTGTCCAAAGTCATCTTATGTTGGATTTCAAGCTTGAGCTAAGCAGCAAGGTTGAGTAACTGGTGAGGTAGGTTTGATACACAGATCTTTTCCCTGTGCAGAGAATTATAAGGAGTGGAAGACAGTCATGCATGCTGAGGTGACTGATACATAGAAGCTGCTAGGGTATACCCACAGACATGGGGAGTAAGTCAAGGAGGGCAGCATCTAAACACCAGGTCAGTTCTTCATTTTGTTTTTTTAAAGAAAACTTTTACTTATTGTATGTGTATGGATGTTTTGCCTGCATAAATGTCTGAATGTGTGCATACTACATGCATGCATGGTGCCCATGGAATTTAGAAGAGGGCACTGGATCTTTTGAAACTGGAGTTAGAGATGGCTGTAAGCTGCTGTATGGGTGCTGACTTAACCATCGAGCCATCTCTACAGCCTAGGATCAGTGTTTGGAGGGCTTGGCATACTAAATGAATCCCATATGTCTCATTCTACTGGTAGTAGCTATCCAATAAAAGAACTGAGACAATGAGATGAGATTGATGTTGGGAGTCTGGTGGGGTACTTGTTCAAAGGATAGGAGACTGAGTGTAAAGTCTAGAAATACACGTAATAGAACAGGGGTGAAAGTGCCAGTGGGCAGACAGGAAATCTAAGTGACAGTGTCTTATAGGAGACAATGCAAATTGACAACAGTCTGGCATGACAATAAATTATAGATTGAAGCATAATTTAGCTTCAGTTCTAACCTTCCCAAGAGTAATGAACACATAGGGCCTTTGGGCAGTGTTCTCTTCTAGAACTACATAAGTTCCATGCCACTTCTCTCTCATTCTGTTTCATAAGTCACCCAAATGTACCAATGAGCACAGCTTCTTTGTCTTTGCTGTGGCATTGCTCTTAGATGGAGGAGTCATTGGAGACCAATTCCCACCCAGACTTCCTAAAGCAGCATGAAATTTACTTTCCACAGAGCATTATACTGAATCACACTGACCGTGAGCTACACAAAACCTGGGTGTGCCCTGTTGAGGAATATTATTTTAAGGTGTGTTACTTTTGTTTATGTTACATTTGTTGTAACTCTGAAGCTGTGTTAATTTGTCTGTCTAAAACATCTGATGGTCTAATAAAGAACTGAATGGCCAATAGCAAGGCAGGAGAAAGGATTGGTGGGGCTGGTAGGCAGAGAGAATATGCAGAAGGAGAAATTAGAGAAAAAGAAGAAGGAGCAAGAAAAGGAGGACACAAGGGGCCAACCACCCAGCTACACAGCCAGCAATGGAATAAGAAAGAAAGATATACAGAAATAGAAAAATGTAGGTTAAGAAAAGCTGGCAAGAAACTACGCAAAGTTTAGCCTAGGCATTTGTAAGTAAGAATAAGCTTTCCTGTGTGATTTATTTGGGAGCTAGGTGGCAGGCCCCCCAGAAAAGCTAAAAGAGACAACAGTATCATGATTGGAACACATATTGTCTAGTTGGCTCCTCTTGCAGAGCATCATTCTGGCTCTTGGACAGGCTGTCTTGGGTCTAATGCCTCTTAGAGGGTTGCTGGTGGGTGGGTAAACTGCACTAGCTTGATAGCACATGTGCCCCAAGCTGATCTGAACATGTCTGTGTGCAGTTCCATTTCTTTGAGAACTCTCTTTTTAATTACAGAACCATCTAGCTTGCTCTGTGGCTGGTTATCTGAGCCGAGCATTGCAGAGGCTGTGTGCTGGACTCTGGTTAGTAGCACTTACCTTCTTCAGCAGCACACTGGTGATGTGCTGCACAGCAGGGAGCAGTTCCATGTGTTTTGGTGACAACTTAGGTCATTACCCCTTCTGGTGCTTGAGGTCGTCCACATTATTGTTTTGTCCACTTCTTCCTTTCTAGAAGGATTTAGGAAAGGTTTGGGTACAGAAATAGTGACTTAGTGTTCTGATCTGATTGCAGGGCTTCTTAGGCTATCACTCATCTTTTTGTATGCATATGAACTTTGCTTTCATTTTGAGTTTCTTGTGTACTTCTTGGAAGAGTTTATATTAATTTACATATAAAAGTCCTATAATTTTATCTTGATACTTCAGGTATACAGAAATAAATGAAAAAGTCATCAAATGTTGACTTCCAAGGCATTACCTCAGACAGCTTCATTACGTTTGTAGAAATCTAGTGTGCTTTGAAGGAATTAATCTACCCTTGCTTGCAATCTGTATATGTTTATATAGAATGAACAAACATTGCATTATGTTTGATGAAAATTCAATTATTCCCATCTCCAGGAAACCTGTTCTACTTAGTATTTAATTCTCAAGTAAGTAACTATGATGGTTCTTGAATTGTCATAAGAATATGATGTGGAGCATATTGCGTGCTTTTTATAATTCATGGAGAAATGGCTAGTTGCACTTTCATTGGAGATCCTGGTTTGCATCTAAGAGTATAGGGACACTTGTCTCATCATTGGGCTGTTATAAAATCCTCTTAGATTTTTCTTAAGACTGACAGATAGTTAAGGATGATGCTTGCATGGTTAATGTTTTATTTTGGAATCTACTATGTTTATGCTTTAATTTTTAGTTTGTTCTGTGGACAAGGTACAGTAGAATTTGAAAACAGTAGCCAGTGATGGGTTTGGCCATCTTTTTTGATTGGTTAAATTTGACTTAACCAACAAGGATCAGTTTAAATGCTGCTTTTCTTTTAAAACATTTGCAGGATTCTGTACTTGATTCTAATACCTGGTCTCCCACTGCATATTTTTATTGCAATGAAGTAATTATTTTGTAGACATTTTCATCATGTGACACTTCCATATTTTTTATAGTTGTATAATAGCTATTTTACATTTTACATTTTACTTCTACAAAACTCTAGCGTCTATGGAGGTAGGAACTATAATTAATTCATAATTAGTAGTTGTAGCATCCAAGTGCATTGAAGTAAATGGGGTTAGATGCTGAGATTCAGAGGCCCGGCTCACACACTGGTAGATGGGAATAGTGAGTTTGATTGTGGATACAAATTGCGTGGAGTCTTTAAGGAAAGAGGTAGGCATGGTGCTGGAGCAGGAACTCAGAATACACTGGGAAGGTCAATGGCTTTACATATGGTGGCATAGAATCCATGGTTCAGATTTGCGAATGGGACAGTGCTGGAGTTTTTTTGTTTGTTTGACAGAAATATTGACAAAATAGAAAGTCTGCAAAGTCCTCCTTATTCTCCATCACCACCTTCAGTTTCTGTCCATCCTACTTTGCTTTACACTCTTTTCTGTTATTTTGTGATAGATTCTCAGTATCTAGTTCAGGGATCCTCACATTTGCTTTGCTGTCTGGGCTGATCTGGGTCTTGGGATCTTCCCAATTGGCTTTTGTATCTTAGGTTTGCTGATGTGGACCACCACACTGGGTACTCCTCTTTCTCTCCTGCCTGAAGCTGCACTGCCCTCCCCCCCTCAACTCATGAGTATGCAGCACACCTGCTGTTCATCACATCTGGGCAGACAGGACCCTGAGAATTCCTAGTGTTTGCTTGTTAAACTGTGCTGGTTCTTTTATTGTTTTTGCACTATCCACAAAACATTTAAGAGAAGAGATCAGGTTTCTGTATTTTCTTGTCACCAAGTCTTCACACATGCCTAACCTTTAGTAGATTTTCAGTAGATATTTATAGAGTGAGTGGATGGATGGATACATTTGTGGACTGAAGGACAGATTTTACAAAGCAGAGTTAGGAGATGGATATTAGTCAGGAGCATCCACATAGCTAAGGAGAGAAAAGATGAAAGCTGGGAATTACAGCCATAGCAATGGAAACTCAAAGGATGAAACAGTTTCTGAAGAGCTGGGGAGTAAACTGGTAGAACACAGGTAATGAACATATGTGAAGGACTGAGGGAGTTGAACAGTGGGAAACAGACCTCCAAAGCTGATCACAGCATCCTCTGGGTGCTTTCTTGGGGGCCATGTAGATCCTCCCCCATATGCTAATTGGAAATCAGCTTAATTGTGGATTAACTGCCTTGGTTTGTGAGACAACCACCAAAGGCTACACTTCAGAGTAAATCGTGGCACTCTAAGGCATCCTTTGCTTAAGTGTTATTTACAGATTTCTTTATACACAATTTTATACATTAAGGCTATGAGGCAGTGACAATAATTGATATAGATATATTTGTATGAAATGAGAAGCCAGAGATAAAGGGGAATTAAGAAGAGGAAAATAATGAAGCTATTACAAGTTTGCAACAAAGAGACACATTGCTTTGTGTTGCTACAGAGAGACATATATTTGCCTTTCAGCTCTCCATGGTAAAGGGAATGGGGAAACAATTTATTAATACTATCTGTAGTGTCTGCAAGATAAAACTCTTTCAGGGAAGGCAGCGTTCTTGACAAAGAAAGCTGAGGGAAAATTTCCCCATCTCTGTGTGACAGAACAGCTGATAATACAAGTGATGTGGCGTTTACAGTGTTCTTCCTGATGCTTCCCACACTTCTTACTAGGGTGGTAGGAATTGATTTTCTCTGTGTGATACATGATGGAATTAATTGTGAACTATTTCTACAACCCACATCTGCAATTCTTTGTTACTTGTCTGTTACCTCTGTCAATCAGTTCTTGGTGAGTATTGCATGTGGCAGGTTGCCAGGTGCCTCAGGGAACCAAAGTGTCTAAGCCTTTCCAGAGGAGCCCATCAGCCCTCATAGCCAGCCCAGGCATAACCAAATGGAAGGTAGAATTGAGTAACTCTCTCTCTCTCTCTCTCTCTCTCTCTCTCTCTCTCTCTCTCTCTCTAATGTGTTACTACTTTATGTATCTTTTTATTTATACAGGGATCTCCAGGTTCTTCTGCTCACATACTTAGATTCAGATTGTGTTAGCTCCATTTGGAATTAATGTATTCTTTGTACTTGCAGATGTGATTTTCTGTTGTCATTCCTAAATGCTAAGCTATCATTTAATCCTGATACTCTGATTAACCTTCCTTCATTTCCAGCTGTCTGTACTGTTCTACAAACATAAAGGATTGTTTTTCCGGGGATGATCTCATAATGGTGATCTGCTGTGCATGATGTTTGCCTTCTCACTGCTCACAGGCCCTTGTCAGTGCCCTTAGCAGTGCCCTAGAGTCTGCTGTGCTCTGGCTCTGACTGCCACGTTGCTTCACAAGTCCAACATCCCCTTGGCTTGTGCCATTCCCACTGCACAGCATTCTTGCTCTCTTGCCAGGATGATTTGTGCCAGTCAGAGGACACTGTGAGTCACCACTATACTGCTTCTGTATCCTCTGTTTGAGCATCAGTGTTGCATGATAATGGTGATCATGTCTTCACTAGTGTTGCTGATTATAGCCTTACTTTTCCAACACTTACTTTTGCCACAGGGGCAACGAAAAGTCTTCTTGTGAGTTTTCTCCTCTGATCCCCTCCACCTCCATTGGTGGCCACAGTGTGTGATGCAGATGTAGGTGTTGCAGTTGTCATTTATAAACAGTGCCACCATTGCCAAGAGGTTCCCTGCCTGTCACCGTCTAGAACTGTCTTGGGGACTGCTTATTTGTTACTTGTTCTTTACTCTGCAGATGGTTACCAAGCAGCTTTTTGATTTTTTTAAATCTTTGCAGAAGATTCCAAAAAGCTACTCCAAAGATGACACAAGCCTCTATTTATTGCCTTTCAAAATATATACACTTTTAGTGCCAAGGGAGAATTTTTGAAGCTTGGGTATGTGTTAGTCTCCAGGGAGCCAGCAGGGAAGGCCAGACTGAGAGCGTGTTAGTTGAGGAATGTCTGATGTGGTTTACTGAACAATTTCAAAGCAGAGTAATAGAGGGAATCTCAGGAATTCTAACCAGCTGCATTGTAAAACAGAGAGTGCTAGGCTTTCTTTTCATTGACTCCAAATCAGGGGGTTTCAGCCATCCTCCAAATTTATTTTTATTACCAAAATTTTCTGTGTGGTGCTGCCTCTAACCATTTTTAGAAGAAAATTCTTTGGAGATCTATAAAATCATTCTTTCTAATTTCATTGCTCATAATTATAGGCCATTGAAAATACAGGAGACTGAATATGGATTGCAGAAGAGCATTGAGTGTAGGATCAGGAGTTGTGGACCCAGTTAAAGCCACTAACACCTCCACAGCTGCACTGTGACCTTAGAGGGAACTTTTGACAGCTCCACAGTCCAGTTCCTTAGTTATAAAAGAAAACAACTAGAAGCCATGTTATTTGGGATTGCTATCTTCTCAGATAACAATTGCCTCTGTGCATCAAGTCTTATTCACTCATTTACTGAGTGCTGTTTGTACACCTACTGTGTGCTAGGTACCTTCCCAGGACCTTGAGATACATTATAATGTAAACAAGTGAACTTTCTTTTCTTCTGTCTTATATTCATGGAACATTTGTAGGGCTTAATGATATTTAGTCAGTGTTCGTTTATTAAGTACTTTGTGAATGAAAGAGTGTGGCTAGAGAAGCTGTTGAATGAAGAAATGCATAAGCAGCATTAAAAAGTAGCTATGGGTAGCTGGACATTTTTGGTAGTGAAGGTCACTGAGGTGGTGTCCCTGTTTCTGTCCCCCTTTTGGTGTCTCTCCAGGACAACAGCAAAGAGAGGGAGGCTGAAGGGCAGTTTCTCTGCTTGGCCTAGTAAGAGCCTTGCTGTATACACCTTTCAGCTGCAGCATCCCAAATGCTCATGAAGATGGCTGTCTTCCAGATAGAGTTCAAGCACCCGATTTTCTAGAAAGACTCTGAGTCACCTTCCTCCCTTTCCTCTACACAACAATAGGAAGACTAGCCACTCAGTTCCTCCCAGCATACAAGGAGCATTCTCTGTCTCCCCATCCATTCGTGCATGTTGTCACCTCAGAGATTGCAGTGTCACTTCTGCCTACCAATATCCCCCACACTTAGGGTGTGGGTGTTGGGTGGTAGTACCACCAAAGCCACTGGTTGGTTGACCTATGAGATCAGTGATTGTTTACCACCCTAAGTCTCTACAGCCCCCTCTGCTGTTCAAGGATGACTTAGTTTCATTGATCAAATCTTGGGTACTTAAAAGGCCCTCCCAATTGGCTAAAATTCTTAAATGGACTCTTTCTATAATTTCCTGTGATAATGACTATACTTTACCTCTGATTTGATTGCAGATTTAAAAAAAAATATTTATTTGTTATGTATACAGTGTACAGAAGAGGGTACCAGATCTCATTATAGATGGTTGTGAGCTGCCATGTAATTGCTGGGAATTGAACTTAGGACCTCTGGAAGAACAGTCAGTGCTCTTAACCTCTGAGCCATCTCTCCAGCCCCTGATTGCGGATTTTAAAAACTCTATTTTTAAGAGCTCCTTGACAACAGGTATTTATATTTTAGTACCATTAAGCACCTAGTTTCTAGACTTCATGAATATTGAATGTTCTGAAATAAAAGGAATTGAAATTCTTGGAATGTTGAATTTGAGGTATGGAGGTAAGTATGGTTTTTGTTTTGTGGTTTTTGGGGGTTGTTGGAGAAACTGAGGCTAAGAAAAATAAAGAACATATAGATAGGTTGAAGGCTTGGCCAAAACTAAACATTGTGGTGTATAGTTAAGAGATCAGAACAAAATTCAATAGGTTAGGAACATTATAATTCTTAAAAGGACCCACATTTCTCCTTCCTGTGGAACTGTTTTCAAGCAGTCATGTACACCCTGTAGAAGGACTGTGCTTTGCTTGGTGGAAGCCTCCTATTGCCGGCAGCTTTGCCTGGCATTTGCAGAGACTGTGTCTGAGGGGAGAGAAGGAGTCTTAGGTTGAGTAACTGGCTTGGCTTTTGTGTGGCTCTTCTAGTTCCTCTGCCCATCCCATCGTGTCTTTTTATCAGCTCCAGGGCACAGCTTGTACGTCTGCTCCTGTAGCCAAATCTCGTTGGCTCTCCTACTCTTGGCTCCGGTTAGCCTGCCCCTGCCTTGTGTCCCTTAGATCTGTCTAGGTTTGGTGCTCTGCAATTATTTACAGTGTGACTTGCAAAGCTTGGAAATGCATTCTCAACTTGGTGGGAAGAAGGTTTGGGCAACAACTGATTTGGTGCAGTTAGAGTACTGGAGGCTTTGCTGGAGCCAGGGATGTTGGGGGCCTGGGTGGGCAGAAGTTGGTTTCCTGCTTAGAGCTGAGTGATGCTGTAGGCCAAGAAGAGACATGGTCTCTGGCTCCTTTGCCAGCCAGATTCTCTCTGACTGCACATTAATTCATAAATGTAAAGAACAAGATGTGATTAGCTCTTCCCACAGTTGCTAATGATAGTGAATAACTAAGAATATAAAATCAGAACTCTGTTTTTCACCTAGCAATCCGACCATGAGTCCTCAGCTACATTAGTCCTAGTGCACATGGTTAATACTGAGGCTCTACTCCCGTCCAGATGCCTGCTAAGGGCAACCTTTTATTGCTTCTTTTCTCTCCTCAGTACGTCTGCAGCTTCTGATTCCTGAGAATGGCGGGGAGTAAAGGATTATTTATTTCCCTTGATGTTTTTCATTTCATGAATCAACATGGGCAGATTTATAGTGTTCACAAAACATGCTGGTAGCTATTTGATTGTGGGGAGAATGAAATTTTGGTCAGGCAAGTGCAAATTTATCTGTTGTGGTGCGAAAGGCCAGTCCTATGTAAATGGTGTGATTCTGTCCTGAGGATAAATTTTAATGCAGTTGGAGGTGGGAGTTTTTATTTTCCTTTGTTCTTACAAAAACATTAGCCTTACTCTTTTAGATTGCTTTAGAGATTAATGCACAAAACATGTTGAATTGATTAATAGAGTCTCTTTCCATAACGTGGCTCTGTGTAAATTTTTAACATTGACTTATCACCTGTATTGTTTAACAGAACTGTGACATTGGACATGGGGACAGAATGGAGGAAATGAGGATTCTCCAGAGTGCTGTGGTAGAGCTGAGCCTTAGACCTATGCTACTTACTATGATAAGCAAATGCATTCCATGTATTTCTGAAAGTGTTGACTCTTAGATACCTCATGAATAAATTTCAGTTCAGCTGAATATGTTGGTATTTTTTAAAGAACTGTTTTAAATAAGAGGCAGTTGTTAGTGATCATCTCAAAATTATTTTAGATGCTTTATTTAGCTGTGAAACTCAATGTATGGTATTTCTATTTAATATTCCTGTATCCTTCTACAAGAGCATGTTCTTTCCTTTTGCACCTGACCTTCCCCAGGCACATTTGTTTTTGAGCCTCTCTCCCATCTGTCTGCTTCTCTCTTGGCTGGCAGTAGCTGGGCCACTATTACAGACAAGAATGAATGTGCCTAGTTGTATTCTGCCTATACTGATGTACCTAAGAGCGAGAAGAACAGCTGTGCTGAACACTGTGGTCTTGGCCATAGAATGATTCAGAGGCTTCATGTCTTTGCCTTTGTTGTTGTTGTTTTTTAATTTTTTTAAAATGTCTTTTCTCCTTTTGTTAAAGTTTATGCAGTGTGGTTTACAGAGTCAAACACTTTCATGGATAACCCCCTATGCAGTCTTTTGATGCCCCATTTTCCATCATCTAGACCAGTGGTTCTCAACCTTTCCAGTGCTGCGACCCTTCAATACAGTTCTTCATGTTGTGGTGATCCCGGCCATGAAATTATTTCATAACTGCAATTTTGATACTGTTTTGAAACATAATGGAAGACATTTTCCAGTGGTCTTAGGCCATCCCTGTGAACGGGTTAAGTATTTTCTTATGATTCTGTAGTATAAATGTAACTTAAAAGTCACTTTATAAAAGTCCCTTTCATTCCTCTGACTTGCTGTGACTGTAGGGTAAATTGGGATCCAGCAGTATTTAAACTGAGTGCTATGCATAGGTAAAACTGTGATTGTCTCTTTTTTTCTATGCAACTTTTTAAAAGTCTTTTGTTATTGTTGTTGCTTATTTTCTTCATCTGTGAGTTTTCTATCCATTCAAAATCATGCCCTTCAAACAGTCCTCATGCACTATCTATCTACCCACCTGCCTGTACCATTCTGACTATTACTCTCCTGGAGTTATCTCCTCAATGCATTCTGAGAACCTGCTCATACCTCAGCTGCTTCATCTCCACATCTGACTCTCAGGTGCCATCCTGGTGTCTCTTTTTTACCATATGGTATACTCTTTGTTGCTTTCTTATCAGATGTGCTATTTTTCTTTATAGCTTATTTTCTTTGAAGTGTTTCAATTGGAGAAGACAAAAGAGAGTCAAGATATCCTAGATTGCCTGGGAACTACTCAGCTGCCAGCCAGAAAGAATATTGCTTCTTTTTTTTTTTTTTTTTTTTTAAAAAAAAAAAAAAAAATTTTTTTTTTTTTTTTTTTTTTTTTTTTTTAAAAAAAAAAAAAAAAACTTTTTATTTATTTATTTGCCTTGGTGTTTGCCTGGAACTGGAACTACAGACAGTTGTTAGCTGCCATGTGGGTGCTGGGAATCGAACCTGGGTCCTCTGGAAGAGCAGATGGCGCTCTTAACCGCTGAGCCATCTCTCCAGCCCCAGAATATTGCTTCTTATACCTCAGTATGTTGGAGGAAATCAGGAGGTCACCCTATGACAGCTCCTCTCAAGAACATTCTTCTATAGTTGTGATGGTTCAGACCCCACTGCAGTCTTTAATGTACTGATACCAATGCTGTTGGTGATGAGAGGTGGTGGCCTTCCTAAAAAAGCACCCTCCCATTGTGCTGTGCTGACCAGTAGAGAAAGGAAAACTGCAGAAGGATGGCTTCCACACCAGCTTCCTATCCTTGTTCAGTTGTCCTTAATTAGAGGGAACTAGGTCATTCAGTGAACTTGGACATTGGGAAGTTCTGTAGCTTAGAAGGACAGAGAGGAATGGGAATGAGTGTGAGTAGTAGGTGCCATACTACCCTAGACACCACACCAGGTCTGTCTGACTTTTGGCTTCTCTTTTCATCTCCCCATTTTGCTCGTGTGCATGCGTATATGTGTGTGTGTGTGTGTGTGTGTGTGTGTGTGTGTGTGTGTGTGTGTATTTACTCTTTCATCTTGCTGGGTCTTATCCTCATGCTCTTCTGAGAGAGGATATATGGTGTAAGTTCCTTGGGTCCTCAGTATTTGAAAGTCATTTATTCTGTCTTGTCTCTGCATAGTCATGTCTGCATCACTTTTGTGAAAAATTATCTTCTTTAGAACTGTTGTATAGATTCCATTGTTACATTTGTAATTCAGAAAACTTTAAAATTTCTGGTAATTTACTTGTTACCTCCCCATACAGCTATACTGGAGAATAATTTCAATTATATAATTTTTCTACTATGGGCTGGAGAGATGGCTCAACAGTTAAAAAGACTGACAGCTTTTTCAAAGGACCCAGATTCAAAGAATCCTACCATCTAGTTGGTGGCTCACAAGCAACTGTCCAGTACTTAGGAGTCCTGACACATTCTTCTGACTTTTGTGGGCACTAAAATAGCCATGCATGTAGGCAAAACACCAGTTTTGTAACACATATACGTAAGTATGCACTTTTTAGTAATATTTAATTTTTGGAGTAAATGTTTGTGGTCATTAGTGCAATACAGTTTCAGAATGTTTTATCAACCCAAAAAGTTACCTCTTGTCTGTTTGTGGTCAGTTGTTCCTCTTTTCCACACCTGCCCAGCCCTACGCGAAAGCTTATCTACTTTTTGTAAGTTTGTCTTTTCTATACATAGTATGTAAAGTGACCATTTCTATGACAGTTTTCACTTAGTGCAGATTTGTGGTCCATCCTATTACCATGTCTCAGTCATTCTTCCTGTCTTATTATTGAATATTATGTATATATTTTATTTTCTTCTTTATTCCCAAGTGATGGACATTTGGGTTGTTTTAAGTTGAGGTCTTTTATGAATGATGCTGCTGTGAAAATTCTGCTAGCTTTTGTGGGGTGTGTGATTTTGGCTATTTAGTAATTCTTTTTTTTTTTTTTTTAAAAAAAAAAAAACTTTATTTATTTATTTATTTGCCTTGGTGTTTGCCTGGAACTGGAACTACAGACAGTTGTTAGCTGCCATGTGGGTGCTGGGAATCGAACCTGGGTCCTCTGGAAGAGCAGACGGTGCTCTTAACCACTGAGCCATCTCTCCAGCCCCTATTTAGTAATTCTTTAGAGAAAATTACTTGGTTGTTTAATAAGCTTATGGTTGGCTTTTTAAAGAAAATGCGAAACCATTTCAAAAGTAACAAAAAATATGCATTTCCACCTGCAACATGTGAGCACTTTAGTTTCTCTGCCTCTTTACCAACATATGTTGTTGATTGACTTCTTAATGTTAACCACTCAGTGAGCCTATGGTGGCAAACACTAATATTAGTAACTTACATTCTTCTGATAAAGAGGACTGCAAGCATCTTCTCATGTGTTCTTTAGCCACTGTATAGCTTTTCAGGTGAAGTGTCTGTTCAACGACTGACTGTGTTACTTTTCATTTGATTATTTGTCTTAATATTTAATTGTTTGTATGTTCTTTTTGTAAAAACCTAGAGGTGTGTTATTTAGGCATAAAATGATCTTAATTTTAATTTTGTAATTGTTGTAAGAGAAGTCTGCTCTAAATTATCTTTGTGACTGTCCCTTTGTACAGTGATATTTGTTGAAATTGTAGTGTCTTCTTCCACCGGATTGCTTTGATGCTTTCGGGGAAAACCCATACCAAGCATATAGCAGTTTCAGTTTTGATTATACAGCTTTATAGCACGGTATAAATATGGTAATATAACTTCTCAAACTTGGTTGTTCATTTTAAATTTTATTTTGGCAGTTTGAAGCTGTTTTGCTTCAGTATAGATTATAGAATCAGCTTGTCAGTTTTAGAAAAAGGAAAAAACAAAAACAAAAAACCAAACTTGCTAGTTGTTGAATCCTTAGGTAATGTTAAGGAAATTTTCATGTTAGTAGTGTTGAGTTCACGTTACACATGTGTGTGGCTCTGAGGCTGGTCAATGTTTTCTTAAAGAGGTAAATGTTTTCCTCTAGGAGCCACACAGCCCTGTCACAGTGAGCCAGCTCTTCAACTGCAGCTCGAGAATAGGTGAATCTGCTCCCAGGAACTCTTTGTCGGCTAAATCTGGATGTTGACGTGATCAGCTTTCATTTTGTCCATAGTATCTTGCAGTTTTCACAAGTGCTCCCTTGAGAAATTTATTTCTAGCTGTTTTGCTGTTTTTAATGGTGTTGTGAGTGCAGTTTCCTTTAAAATCATGTTGTATAGTTTGTCTTTGTTGGTAGGTAGGATAGATTGAATGTTACATCTTATTCTTGTGCTCTATAATCTTGAAAAATCTATTGATTAGTTCTATAAGGTTTTTGAAGTCTCCTGAGTGTTTGGGGGGACCTATTTCTGTTAAAACTTAAGAAACCATACATGAAGTATCTTGATGTGGGCCCTTCTTCACCCATGTGATGGACCCATTTTCTTGTCATCCTTTCAAAACTGATAACTGGAAAATTTCTTTCTTCAGTTTTGCATAGTTTTTGTTTCCCCTTTGTTTTATAAGGAAGAGAAAAGAGCACTGCTATATTATTATGCCCCTACTGAAAATACTATAGAAAAAAATTTACAGTAATAATGGGTGTGATAAGTTTTAATTAATACGTATTATTTGTAGGTTTCTTCTAAGGTGCCTGTGGTGTAAATATATAAGTATCATTTTCAGAGTGGGCTCAGTCATTTTATATTTATGAGTAAATCTATTTTCTAAAAACGTGCTGGGTTACAGCTAGTCACACATGCCATTTTCTATTGTTTATATGCATAGAGCCATCAGCTAGTTCTGGTGGTGCAGTCTCTTGGTGGCCTCAACCCTAGGCTGCTTCATTTTTCCTTTTAGTTTACATCACTGGGTTTCTTCTTTCCCTCTCCCTGGTAATGGTAATTAGAGAAAGGTCTTAGTCAAGAGAAGGAGAAAATGAGTCTTTGCTAAGACGTTTGTTAAGATGCCACTATACTTAGACACAAGAGGAGCCCTTACGAGTCCTCTTGACACTGGGAACCCAGGGCAAGCACTGTACAGTGACTAAGGGAGGCTCAACCTCTGATGTGTTGTTTATCTGCATTTTTCTTTAATATGATTGTAACCTGGACCAGAGAGAGCATGTGGAGACTTAGGATGTTTCCCTAGTGATTGTCCAGTTCTTCCTTTATTAACTTAACTGTCTAGTGAATTCATATTTTAGTCAGCATCTAAAGCTTCGGGGAAGCTTCCTAGGTATACAAAGAAAAGTCAGTCCCATTAAGGGGCCAGGATCTGTTTGGGATAAACAGAGCAGTCTTAAAACACTACTACCCTACTGAGCTTACAGAGAGGTTGTGAATGCAGGGCAGCTGGCTTCCTTCACATCCTCACATGCCAGCCTCCCTGGTTGGATAGACATGACCTTGACCTGCTTTCAGGCCAGTGTTCTCAAATCCAGTGGTATAGCCTGGTTACTCTCACTAGCAGCCCTGGGCTTGTACCAGCTTCAAAGTCCTCAGGTCCTCCCCATACTTAGGGATCTGTTTGCAAGAGCCAGACTTAGAACATACTCTCTACCTTTGTTGTCATTAATGATAACATTTCTTAGTAGTGTATAGCTCAGCCTGAAATATCAGAGGACAGAGCCAAGCCATGAAGGTCAGGGAGTTGTGACTCAGGCCTTTAATTCCAGCACTTGAGAGGCAGAAACTCTGGGAGTTCAAGGCCAAACAGAGCCAGGTGGTGAAGTGATGACACCCATCTTTAATCCTAGTTCTAGGAATATTGAACATGGAAGTAAAATAGCTGGACAGGGGAAAGAAATATAAGACAGGAGAAAGCAGAAGTTCTTACCCTTTATTTATTTATTTATTCTTCTTTATTTATTTTGTTATCAAAAAAACAGTAAAATGAATTTAAAATGCTGAAAAGTTAATCATAAGCATGACTTATCAAGGGTGGTAATGCAAATAAGATTGCTACACATATATTTACTTTGTGTTCAGCTTTCCCTCTGAATTTTTTTTCCATCCCTGTATATCCTTATTCAAGGTCCCTTCCCCCTCCCACCACATCAGGTCATTTTTCTTCTCCGCAACTCCCCATCCCCTCCCGGGGCAGGGGGCAGACAGTCCTATGGTCCCACTGACCCAATAATGTTTGGATCCGTCTCCACTCCTGACCAAATCCAGTTTTGTCCCCCCTCCCTCAAGAGTGAGTCAGGTGTTCCTACAGTTGGAGTGAGGTCCGAAGGGTCAGTCCAGGGTGTTTCTGATCCCAAGCTGTTTAGTGGTTGTGGTTTGCAGCTTGGGCATGCTTGCTTTTTTTCTTGTTTGTTTGTTTAGAGACCACTAATGAGTGAGTACATCCCATGCTTATCTTTCTGAGATTGTGATACCTCGCTCAGGAGGATATTCTCCAAATCCATCCATTTGTCTGCGAATTTTAGGATATCATTTTTCCTTGCTGTTGCGTAGTACTCCATTGTGTAGATGTACCACAGTTTGTTAATCCATTCTTCAGTTGAGGGACATCTAGGTTGTTTCCAGGTTCTTGCTATTACAAATAATGCTGCTATGAACATAGTTGAGCTAATACCTTTGGAGTGTGAATGTGCCTCTTTAGGGTATACACTGAGAAGTGGTATTGCTGGGTCCTTGGGGAGATTGATTCTCAATTTTCTGAGAAACCGCCATATTGCATTCCAAAGTGGCTGAACAAGCTTACACTCCCACCAACAATGGAGTAGTGTTCCCCTTGCTCTGCATCCTCTCCAACATAGGCTGTCATCTGTGCCTTTTATCTTTGCCAATCTAACAGGTGTTAGGTGGTATCTCAAAGTCGTTTTGATTTGCATTTCTCTGATGGCTAAAGATGAAGAGCACTTTTTCAGGTGCCTTTCAGCCATTCGTAGTTCCTCTGCTGAGAATTCCCTTTTTAGATCTGTACCCCATTTTTTGATAGGGTTATTCAAGGTTTTGGGCTCTAAATTCTTGAGCTCTTTATATACCTTAGAGATCAGTCCTCTATCACTTGTAGGGT
>PVIH01020195.1:0-25724 GCA_004025045.1 Sigmodon hispidus | reverse complement strand
GGGGTATTCTTCTGTGGAATTATTGATTGTTTATGATTTCGTGGGTGTATCTGGGGTCCTTAGGTTGGAGTTTTCCCTCTAATACTCTCTGTAGTGTTGGATTTATACAATATATTTTGATCATGTTTTTTTCTCCTTCAGTTCCCCCTAGATCTTTTTCACACCTCTATTTGCTCAATCTTATGTTCTTTTTGTCTTTAGAAAACAAGAACCAAAACCCCACAAACAAAAGGAAACCAAAAAATACAAGAAAAAGACTAATAAGACAAAGCAACCAATATAAAATATCTACAAATATTTGAGATTATTTTGTTTTCCAATGCCTCCTGGGCATGGGACCTATTCTGAAATGTTGTCGATATACCTGGTTAAAATCCACTGGTCAAAACTAAGTTCTTCTATGCCAGTGGGTATTAATAGCAAATATCTTCATGATTAGGGCTTAGATATCATGTCCACTTGTCCCTTTCAGTGCTGGAATACAATTTAGCTTGAACTTATAAGGCCCATTTGAACAATGTCACAGAATCCATATGTTCATCAATATCAAATAATCATGTTATGCCTGAAAGACAGTGTTATTATTTTATTTTATTTTTGAGCCATCCATCACATCTGGGTGTTACAACCTTTCTGCCACCTCTTCTACATAGATGTTGAACCTTTGAGGAATATATATATAGATGTGTGTGTCTGTGTGTGTGTGTGTGTGTGATTTTACTTTAAAAGATTTTTTATGTATCTCCCTGCTTGCCTTCCTTGCCCTCCTCTAAATTCTTACCAGTTCTCCCTCAGCTTCCCCCCACCCCCTCCCCCATCCATTCCCCAAGGAGGGTAAGGAGTCCCAAGGTGGATGGTATCAGTTTGGTGTATCCAATTTTATCATATCAATATTAAGGCTGGGTTAGGTTTTCCTCTGTAGGGAATGGGCTCCAGGATGCCAAGATGCCAGTTCATGAACAGGAGTATAGTCTGATCCTACTCCACATGGCTCTACATACTGCCCATGCCATTCAAGGAGTGTCTTTGATAAGGAATTCCCATTTAAAAGTGAGTACTCCAAAATCTCTCCATTGCTGCACATTTTCCACTTTGGTGCTCTGTGTTAGCTCCCATCTCCTGTAAGAAGAAACTTCTTTGATGAGGGCTAAGTAAGGTACCGATCGATGGGTACAGCAGAATGGCATTAGTTGTCATTTTATTGTTGTTATTTTAGCAAAATAATAGTATTTAGTTTCCTCCTAGGCTCATGGCTGATCTAGTCTCAAGTACTTGGCCAATTTAACAGTATCAGATCAGGTTACATTTCACAGAATAGGCCTTAAATCTCATCACAAAGTGGTTGGTTACTCTTGTGACATTTGTACCACTGTTTTGCAAGTATACTTTGCAAGCAGATCACTGTCCTATGTCACAGGATTTGTAGCTAGGTTGACAATTACCTTTCTCTTCTTGTTGCCTCAGAGTACCTTCCAATACCATGAATGTTAGTTGATAGGGGTGAAGCTTCTAGTTAGGCACAAGCTCAAGTTCTCTGTGTTCAATGAGGTATGTTAAATATTTTTTTCCACAAGAAGACTGCCATCAGTTATGTTACAGATTGAAACCAATACCCTGGCAACAGTTTCTGATGTTTGGGAGTTTCTATAGTGGCTGTTTAGGAAATGTGAACTAATTTTACAGATTGAAATAAATCATTTATGAAATATTTGCTAATACAAATTTAGTGGCTTATTTCCTTGTTATTTCAATATCAGATCATAAATTATACATAAATATTCTAAATGTAATTGTGTTTTATTGCCAATTGCATATTTAGATTTACACTGAACTTTTTCTCATGAGAAATAAGATCTATAGGATTAAACATTACATATAGAATAAATTACTTTAGTGGAGTTTGTGGTGATCTCACACTATTCTCTAATCAAGGAAAGTTAACTACTTTGTTTTGTTTTGACTACATTCTCTCTCTCTCTTTTTTCTTGCTGTTTCTTCTCTACTATTATCCTGACTTTTCATACAATTTGATCCTATTTACTTCTAGGCTAGCTAAGAATGGATATTTATGCAAATAGTTTTAAAGGTGAAAGATAATGTGGGTACTGAGATAAAGGTGGTTGTTGGTTAAATTCTTTACTATGATTATCTTTATCTCATGCTCTCAGCTGCTTTCATATTGACTCAGATATATCTATCTCACTCTGGTGTGTGTGTGTGTGTGTGTGTGTGTGTGTGTGTGTGTGTGTACCTCTCTCACACAAACCTATTCCATGACCTCCAACAACCTTGCTGGAAGAAACAGAACATGATAAATAGATGTTATTTGACTTCTTAAAATTTTCTAGTTTCCAGATCACAAGCATTACTTCAGATACCAAGAGAAAAGTAAGGTATTTTTTAAAATTGTTCTAGAATGATGGCATACATGTATGGCAAATCATATGAATCTGTTGTGCAATAGTTTCCTCTGAAAATGTAATAATCCATCCTGCAGTGAAGCTCCTTAAGCAGGAGGGTTAACAACCCAAAATAGCTTTAGGAAGTAAGTAAAACTGATGAGATTCACTAGGCCCCTCTGTGCCCATGTAAGCAATAAAATCTGGGAGTCCCTCACAGACAGTGAAACCAAGTTTGAAAGATGACTCTCAGATAAGCCAACCTGCAAAGAGTCTGAGACCAAACCAACTGTCTGGAAGATGTTTAGACCAACTGAGTCATTTGGGAAAACACTCTCCAACCTGTTGAGATACTTGTGATCAAGTTTCTCAGGTTTTGTGAGCTGCCAGTCTTGCTAGGGTGGGCTTTGGTTACACAAATTACTTCCCATGATTTTTTTGCTCCTGTAAGTAACCCTTCATCTATATTTCTATAAGAAACCATAATAAAACTCATTGGTTCACTAAGGTGTAATTTCATGCTATTTATACTTTGGTCTAGATAACTAACTATTTGGGATGAGTAGACCTATGATTACATTTCACTAGGGAAAGTTTTGTCACACAACAGAATCTGAGTCCATAATTCACTCAAGAATAATTTAATATGGGTGCAGTTAAAGACAATCCTCTCTCATATGCAACACTAGAAGTATGAAATATAAAAAGAAATCATCCATAATTCATCAAAAAATTAAATTTATGAGTACCAAAATCACCACAATATTTTTAGGTGAAGTAAATAAAAAAAAACATATCACAGATGGAGGAAATTAGCACTCTGCCTAAGCTGGTTTCTGCCAATTCACAGGAGCCTACTATTATAGGCAAAAATATCTCAAGTGCTAGAAACCAGAGCTGTGTTTGCTTCTGGGTGATGAATAGCTAGAACATGGTGAAAGAGAATGAATGTCTTGAGGTGAGAGAAATATTCTATGCCCCAGTATAGAATCTTTTTCAAAAGCAAAAGATATAAACATTCTATTCATATGTCACAATATGGAACACATGGAGCAAACCCACATGCCAAACCAGATGAATATCTATAATACACTATAACAATATGACAAATGTTTTTATATGTGAAATAATAAAAATGTCCATGTCTATGTTTACATATTTATGTGTACTTTATTTGTGACTAATTAATTCCATAAGAAATAACAATAACCATTTTTTATTTTCAAAATATTTTTCATAGTTATTAAAGTAAGTTTGATTTACTTGGAAATTTTTATCAGCTGTCAGATTTTGAAAAATTTGGAAATGACTGGGGCATTAGAAATTCAATAAAAATTTAAGTGATAGTGGTTAATTAAAGAAATGCAGGTATCCCAATATTCACAATCACAGAAGCCTGTTCATCTGTTGAACAGATGGCAACAAGATGCATAATTTATAGCTACATTGCAATCAAATTAAAGTTTGACAAACTTCTAGTTTAGGTAGGAATGGAACTGCAAAGAGTTCTATAAATTTTGACAATCATGACAATCTAAGGTCTGGGAGTTAAAAAAAGATCCAGATCTTCACAATAATCAATTACTCAGATGCTGGTCAACAAGTAAACCACATTTCTACAATGATTGCATCAACCATGAATGAGTTTTCTTGGAAAACAAATAAATACTTATGGTTGGCCCACCTTGACTCATCTTGACATGATCCACAGCAATATACTTGCCTAATTGTCCAAAATGTCTTCTGAATAAAGAGAAAGAAAATATAGAGCAAAAGAACAATACTGGAGTGTAGAATCTGTGTGTAAATGAGAACCCCCATTAGGGTAACTAACTTGTAATGGTCTAGATGTTGTGATAGTTCTCTGAGATGCTCTACTTCCCATTCAAAAAAAAGTTAATTTTTGAATTGCTCATCATTAGGAATACAGCAACACTTAAACCTCCAATAGCAATCGCTACTTAGCAATAATTTTCCCCCACTTTTCCAAGATAGACACCCCTAACAAAGGAAGTTATAGAAGAAATAAAGTGTTAGAGCAAATGAGAATGGCTATCTTTTGGGTTCTAAGCCATTGACTTCCCCTGAGAGAAAGGAAAGTGAGATGTTAAATCAAAATTACAGTGGCTGAGTCATTAGTGAAATGAAGATGAACTCATCCTCATGGCTGAGGCGAATTAAGAACTGAACATATACTGTAGGTAATATCAGGGATAAGAAGAGGATAATAATAGTTCTGGAGCAGTGTCAGGAGAATATAAACTATTGTTTTAAAAATACATCATGCTTAATCTGCATCTGTATTTGAATTATTACAGAAATAAATATAATTTACATGCTCTCTAATATAAATAATTTAGTTAATTCTTTAGATGTATTTTAAGAGAGATGTACAAACAGCAAGTTTTACTTTATATAACCATATGATAATGGAAAAAATATGTAAAATTCAAACACACCAACTTTCCCGGTTACATAGTCATAATTAGTCATTTCATAACTAGTTTACTTATATAAATATACATAATTCTTAGTTTCATGTATTTACTATTAAGATATGCCCTTTTTAGAAACAAATGGTTGTGCTTTTTGCTGTGGGAAACCATGGAAGTAAAATTCAGAAATAGGCAGAATGGAAACTACAGGTAAAACTTAATGCAAAGGATTACTCAAAACCTAAGATCTAAGCAATGCTTTATGTTGTGGAACTTACCTTTCTGAGCACAATTTAAATTGTAACAGGAGGAGACAATACAATATAAAAAATTCTACAGTTGTAAATTATTGTTAGATTTAACCAATTTCTATGGAAATGTGATGGGTTTTAATGTGTGTGCATCTCCTAGCTTTTAGATTTATAGTATAATTAGTGTGAGATTTCATCATATCCAAGTCCACCATTTCTGAAGAAGAGGGAGAAATAGGACAAAGTGGATAAAAGTTACCAGCAAGCAGCTAATGAAAGGAACATTCTTTGAAAGAAAAGAGAATGTATTGATACCCAACAAATATTTCTCAAATTTGTTTCAGTAAAGACAAACTAAAGGTACCAGAATGTTATCACAAAAGCACTAGATTTTGTTACATGTTAAGTGCATGAAATTTTCAAAAGCATCTTTTTGAAAATACTACTTGTAGCAATAAATTTGGCTCAACAAATGTGTCCTTTTTTGTGGTGTGTTAACATTTCTACCCATGGTTTGTATTTCTTACAAAAATTGAAATTATCATGGTATCATATGAACAGGAAGAGGTAAAAGGAAGAACAGTGATGTCTTTGGACATGTAGTCAAACTGCCCTTCAAATTTACTTTTCTCTACCTGTATTAGCACAGTTCTTAGACTTCATCAAAGAAATGTCCTACAGTAGATGCTGGTTAATGTAGAAACTCACAAAGCAACAACAAATACATGACTGTATACTACGTAGCCACAATGGAGCATCTGTATCACATCCCCTTTTTAAAGACCAGAGATTATAGGACCTAGCTGTTTAGAATGACTGATGCAAAATAGTATCTTAGGGATAAGAGAGAACCATTATACTTATGCACTAACATTAGCCATCGTTGTCCATATAAGAATTGCATAACATCAGACTAAGTAACATTTTAGTATTTAGTTTATAATCCCCCTAACAGAAGAGTTTCTAAGGCAAAGGAGAGTCAATTTTTCTAATGGTGTGACTCCTGGTAGTCAACAACACTCTAATGGGTGGCTCTATACCAAGAAGAATATAAACAGCACAAACTAGAACTAATGGGCTATTCAACAAACAAAATGAGGGCCATAGTGGTGTATAGGTATATCTGGAAGAATATGCAAAGGGGAAAAGTTGGAAAGAATGTAATAAAAAGTGTATGTAAATTAATTTAGTTAAATACAACTAATTATTTTGATTCATTAAATTAATAAAATATTAATTTGAAAAATGACACAGTGCTTTATTTCTGCATTAATGGCCTCTGGCAGGGGTGTGGGTAAGGAAGGTCTTGTTTTGGTTAAGAGGCTGGCCACAGGATGTTTCATTATGCTCCAGTAAATAAATGAGCAGCATGAATGGGGTTTTTGGAAATGGGGAGATCATAAGAGTGGATATGAAACTGAAAGAACTGATAATTGAGTTTTATGAGGTACATGAAGTAAAATCATCAAAAATGAAATAAAATAAAATAAATTTTAAATAAAGAAAAGCATTATGTGGAAATTTACTATTTAACTTGGTATTTATTCTTTATTAGGGTAATCAGCAATAATAAAACAGTATTATTAAAGAGCAAAAAAATTTCTGGCATCTGTTTATATATTTCTACTTACTAGATGAGTCTCTGATTTTTGCTTCTGCAACTGCAAGCTCCACTTCTTCCCATCCCTCAAGCTTAAACTAATAAATATACATGAGTTTCTCTCAGCCCTAGATAGACCTGTTTAAAATACTATCAGCTGAGAAACAAAGACTTCATCCATTCTATAAGCCAATGACATAGTCTGTTTCATAGTCTGACTGGGTTCCTTCACCCAGGTCATGCTTCTTGTCCAGAGCTACAATCATCAAGCCAAAACCATTTGATGAAATGTAGCTACTACACTATTTCTAAGACTGCAACCCTACTACCTTATGTAGTCAGAAGTTTCTCTGTTCTACCCAGTCAGTCCCCCAGTTGGTTACAATATGTAATCAACACTATAAACAAGTAAAAACACCCTTATCCATTTTGGGGGAAATGTGGGCATAGTTCTCTAGACTAGTTCCTGCTGATTGGGGGCCCTGGTAATCTTATGGGGATTCTAAGAAAATTCAGGATTATAGTAAAGTCCTTACTGGAGTATTTTGTGAAACTGAATCATGTCATCCAGTCTCCTTGAAGCTGTTCTGAATGCAGAGCTCAGAAGAAACTGCAACAGAGGCGCTCTAAAATATTGGATCATCTGAGCCATCTATTTCCATTGAAGAGTTTTGACTGGGTCTTCCTTGATCAAACCTTATTTTTTTTTAATCTGGAATGAATCCGCAGCCTTTCATTTTCTATGGTAATATAAACAAAACCTCTTCTCCAAAGTAAAGTATCATTTGACTTCAATTTTGTAGTCAAGACATTTACAAAATGTATAGGTTGGATTAATCCAACAACATTTATAATCAAATATCTTTCAGCAGCTCTTGATACTTTCTTTTCAGTCAAAGAACTAGAAAAAAACAGCACATTAATATACAGTATTCAGGTGTTCTGTGTATATTTCATCTTTATGTGGTTTATTATTTATTTTACTCTATTTCTTTTTTAAGGACTTTTTCTTTTCTTTCCCAAGCCTACTTATCTTTTAACACTCTGCAAATCACTTAGAGGTATTTTTGTTGTCTGCAAATGTCTTTACTGAACATCTCTTCTTCTCTGACCACATCCTTAATCTGATAAAGCATGGCTAGGATTAAAGGATTACCTATGGAGGCTTGCTCCACCCAGATCCTTGGTCTGTAAGAGCTTAGCTTTATGGCAGAGGTACTGGCAGGAACCATATTTACCACCCCAACTTTGGGAGTTTTAGGATCCACATTGCTACCAAGTAGAGCACTACTACCCACTACTCATAAACTTCATTTAAATGTTTGGCACAAGGGCTTTAAACCTGAGTCAGAAATCCTCTCTTAATGGAGCTGCAACTCTGCTTGCTGTCAGCAAACAGAGGCCACCCAAGAAAATGCTGGTGAAAAGAAGCCTTGCTTAACTCTGATCCCTTTTTGTCCTTATGAACAGAAACCTCCTACTTGTACTGAAGCTTCTGTGAGACTATGGGAACCTGCCATGCTGCATATTAAGCCAGGAAGCAACCAAGTCTCTGTACTAAGGCCCACTTGAGAGATACAGCTAGAAAGCTGTTGTTAGCTTTGTCTCGGTATTCTAGAACAGTTTCCAGGTTTTATGTGGATGTACATGCACAAAATTGGAAAGCCATTTGTAGAAAAAAGTTTCTGGCTTGGAGTAGCCTGGAGGTCTTGACTAAAAGTCCCATAGACATTTATAAAATAATTGACTCAAAGTCTTAATATTATAGTAACTGCTAGGCCAGTGGTTCAGGCCTATTATTATTTAGCTCTTACTCTTAAATTATCCCATTATTCTATTTAGGTTTAGCTACTTGGCTTAGTACCTTTATTTCAGTGTATCATTCTTGTCTCATCCCCTGTGTCTGCCTGGCTTCTACTCTGCTCTTCCTCTTCCCAAAATCCCCTTTGTCTGGTCCCATGGCCTATACTTCCTGTCTGCCTAGCTTATAGGCAACCAACATTTTATTAAACCAATATTTACAGTGACAAATATTTAAAGTGTACAAGAGCATTGTCCCAAACTTACTCCTGCTTAATAACATGATTGGGCATGTGGGGTCTTTGTTTTGTTTGTTTGCTTGTTTGTTTTGAGATTTTTATTTTTCTCATGTGAAAAGTACTGATAATTACACTTAAAAATAGATTTTTTACATATCTTTGTTAGACAAGCTAGTTTAAGAAATATTCAGTTTTGTTTTATACTTGTACATTTCAAATAAAATTGTGTGATTTTTATGCCAGCAAGCATGTAATCTTAAATTTAATTGAAAAGTAGATTTATGAATATTTTGAGAACTTTCTTAAACTCTATAGTTTTGAGGAAAAGCATATTTTATCTGAAAGTCATTTATATAATTTAAAAATCCATTGTTCTACATTTATCAGCATTAACAGGTGTAAAATTTTATTTATCATATAATTATCACAAAGAATGATAATCGGTTTCCTCTTCAATTCTTTTGCTACTTATAAGTGGATTATTTAGTCTTCTTTAATAGTATTTTTATTACTGTGATCATATTAAATAAACATTCACTCCTTGGCAAATGATGGACTTCTATAAAAACCTTTTATTAAATATCTTTTCTTTTCTAGTTGTCATGTGAAACTATTCTCATCAAGCCAGTCACAAGTTATTTGAGATGATGTTAATGAGAAAATATTAAATCAGAGGAGTGTGCTGGTTTGTCCTACTAAAACATAGTATAATGTTTTAAAAAGCTTTGTTTTGTTTTCTCTATCACTATTTTATCCTTGGTCATATTTTAATATTAATTTTACATTTAAAATTCAACACTTTAATTTGTTAATTTTAAATTTAATTTTACAAATCAATAATGAAACAAATGTGAAACTCAAAGTAAAATCTTTGTCATCTCATAGAATAAGTTAAAACTCAGATCTGCCTAGTACAGATGACAAGGCTGCATGAAGCCTTGATTCTCTGTTTAAACACAACTTATGGGTATTTTAATTTTGAGGAACATCAAAGTCTAAAAACTGGTACTTGGATCTGAAAATGAAATATTGCTCTTTAGTTTTAAAAGTAAGACTCTTTGACAATGTTTTAAACATCTGTGTACTTAATTATTCTGCTTCCCTGAGAGACTGTTGATAAGTAAGACTTGTTTACGCAGGTGATGTCATTTTCTGAGACAGGAATTCTAGTTTGTATTTAATGAAGACTCAGAGCCAGATATTAGGGGAAAGCTGGAATATCAGAGATAAGAAACAGACCACAGTCAAATCTCACCCAGCCAACTTCTCAGGGTAAAAGCTACCTTCCAGATTCCTGAGCCTGGATACTCATCACTTCTACAGAATACCTCACACTCTTCCTAAGCCTCCTTAAATATCTTCTTTGCCCAGTTGCATCACTTTCAGGTTCAATTCTGCATCATAATCCAAGAGTTAAGATTAAAGGTGTGAGCTACTACTACTTGGTAGTAGGCCTTGAACTCATAGAAACACAGAAAGATCTCTGTCTCTTTAGTTTTGGGATTAAAGGCATGAGTTATCAATCTCTGACTCTCCTGGCTTAAGTGTGTGGATCTGTTTTCTGATATTCCAGACTGATTTCATTAAATATATCACCACAATTGTCTTTACTGGCCCAGATACAGATGAGCTGATGCTACTTTTTCCCTCAAAATAAAAGTAGTCTTTTACTCACACTTGGAAAAGAAAATGTAATTGCACTTGTGAGCCACAAGAAGAGACATAGAAGCAGGATGGAGAGAAGAAAGTTACAGGAGTAGAGGGGGTTGGGTGAAAATGATTATGACTAGAATTCATCAATAAACATGTAAACCATCAAACAGGGAAAAAATGAAAAAGTAAACATTAAAAAGAAAAATGTAGGGATACCTATTGAAACCACCCTTTCTGGAATGACCTTCTAACATACCCTTTGCAAATATTAGAAGTAATTAAAATCATTTAGTGGAATCTGAAATTTCTGAAAATCTAGTTACTAGTAGGTAATGGGTTTTAAATATATGTAGCATAAAATTAACTTTCCACAGGAATTGCATTATTTCAAATATTGTAAAAAAAATAGCATCAAAGAAAGATTAGAGATTTCTAAACCATAACCACAACAACAAAAAGAGTTAATTTGAGCTGTATGGCTAAAACACGTTTGAGACAAGACAACGTCAGAGGCAAGAGAGAGAAAAGAAGATTCATTGACAGTACCACCTGTTTTACATTTTCTACAGCTGTCTGTTGGAGACTGCCTTTGAGATAATTATCATTTTCATGTAAAAATAACTCTATAGTTTTGATACATAAAAAAAATTTATGTGACTCTTTTTAAATTTAATTATTTTTAAATCACTGTCTCCAAAGCTGTTAAAAAAATTTTATTCCTCCTTTATAAAATTTTACCACCAAAATTTGATAACACAGTTATTTCTGTGAAAACAGAATGGTATTTTAGCTTTTTGCTGTAACTTTCTTGTATTGTTCATTGGTAGAATTATTCTAATGTGTCTTGCTTTTAAGATAACAAACTGAATTATTGAGTGTCAAAAGAGTCCTAAGTAGTAGTAGTCTTCTTTAATCAAGTCTGCTTATTTCAATATTTTGGAGTAAGTTTATTAATAAATATCCTGATATTATTGATTCTTTGACTATCTTCAGACTGAAATTAATAAAAAAGAAAAATGGGGAGGAATATTTTATTTTCCACTTGTAAAACAATATTTCTCTATCCACAAAAGATGCCACTGAAATATGATGAACATATATAAATGATAAACTTTATCAAAACTTCATCAAATGTGTCTTGACCAAAGAAGTATATTCAACCACTATCTAAATTTCTGAGTCATTGTCATTAGTTCAAGTATCATTTATATAAAACTGTTTCAAAAATCATCTCTCTTTGACTTATCACATATAATCCCACTAGAAGAAAAAATATAGTTTGACTGAAATAAAATGTCTATACTTTAAGTGGTCACATGTAAGAAAATATATTTCAAATGTGCACATATTTATACTTTTTCATTGAAGATAACTAATGCAGTAATGTTTTCATTTTCATTGATCTTCATTGCTATTTACTTGGAAATGAATGTGAAATCCATATACATATTAGTTCCAAAGTAAAAATGAAATTATCTTTTGTTTTAAAAACTCTAGAACTGAGTATAAATTTGGGCCATGTGGCTTTCAATGTTCAAGCCTTCATGCTTAAGTTAGTCTAACCCACTTAAAATCTGAATATTATTCTTTGACTCACAAAATCCTTACTTGGTAAAATACCTGCCAGAAATATTCTTATATCCAGATAACTGCTACTGACCACCAAAAAGCATTCAGCATTTAAGAACATGGCATTATGATGGATAGCAACACATTCCAAAATCTATTTTCTAACTGCAGCTGCCTCAGTGTGCTTTTCAAAATAATTAATTCAACCACACTGCCTTTTCAGCACTCTTCACAATTAAGTTATAATGTACAGAAACCCCTCTGCCAGTAATTCTTAAACTTCCTATCATGATGTTATTTTTTCAGATTGCCTCAATTTTTACATCCTCTATTCATTATGTATTTGTCTTTATTCATATGTCTTCACAGATATTGATTACTTACTATAAACCAGGGAAATGGTTCTAGGAAGCACATTTATTTTATACAGCACTTTATAGGTTCTTTACTTCCTGGAACTTAGAAACTCTTGTTTCTGAAAGTGCATTTAATGCATTTAAATGGGAATCAAGGGCTAAAAAACTTTGCAATGGCCTTGGAGATGCACAGAAAATTACAAAGCAAGGTTTAGAGTTACTGCCTAATAATAGGATTTTCAACTGTAAAATATACCAGAGTGAAAGAAATTATATATCTTTAGATTGCTTAGCAAGAACATGTCTCAAGTTTTGTAGAAGGCAGTAATGAAAATCTACAATTAATGTGTGCCAACTCTGACCCTGACTACACTGTTTTTACATGTACACTGGATTATTTTTGCAGTTCCTTTATAGTTAGAAAGCCACTCTGATTGTACATTAAATACTTCAGGTCACCAAGGTGAAATTAATTCAGGAGTTATCTTTAAGTAAATAAATAGCACATGTCTTAAAAAGGTTCTGTTGATAACCAATTGGCTGTATGAAGAAGCATAATAAGCAAAAAAGCCTCTACTTAGCTATTTCTCTAACATTTCAATGGGTTTAATGATTGTGAAACCCTCAGTATAAAGCATTTATTTAATACAGTATTGTGCAATGAAGAGAGAGAACGAATGAGTGATGATAGTTTAGTGAACTTCTTTCAAAAACTTTAGAGAGGTTGTATTTTGCAAAGTGCATCAAGGTGCCAAGGAATGTAAAAGCATTTCATTGATTTTCCCCACCCTTTTTGTTTCTTTTTAGAGCGATTCAATGTTTATCTTATGCCTACACCCAACCTGGATATTTATGGTGAATGCACAATGCAGATCACTCATGAGAATATCTATCTCTGGGATATTCACAATGCGAAGGTCAAGCTTGTGATGTGGCCTCTTAGCTCACTAAGAAGATATGGTCGGGATTCAACATGGTTCACTTTTGAGTCAGGAAGGTAAGTTCTAATTTCATGACAGAAATGTAGCAGGCATGTAACAAAATAATGACAGGTATAGGCATTATCTTTATAAAAGGTCAAAATTAACAAATACAAATAACTTCTGATACTTATTAATGATTTGAAAAATGTTTTTAATTGTATTGAAGATCTCTTCAAGAAAATTAGGATTTGAACTCAAAGCCTCTTGCCTCTTTGAGTGCTCTAGACAGCAAGCTACATTTTCAGCCTAGGTTTAAGATTTCTATGTAACAAAACTACATTTAATGCATCAATCTTTCCAGATGAGAACTGACTTAATACACTGTTCAAATGAATTCATTGCCTTAGACAAAATTATGGCTGAGGTTTCAATTTTGATCCATATCTTTCTTCTTATAAAATGTTTAAATATTTATGTATTGTTGGGTTCTAATAATACTCATCTTGGACAGGTCACATATCTCTTAAATTTTAAAAACAAAATTCAGCTACAGTAATTTTTCTAGAATGAAGCACTTTTATACCAAAAAAAATTACACTTTATCATGCTGCTTTCTCTGAATAGTCTTGAAGTTTGTGTTTACTTAGTAATTCTGAGCTTCTTAAACTATCTGTATTTTCCTTTATGCCTAGAAATTCAGGGTACAATAATAATCACATCCTGCATAACAATTGAAAATAAAATTTTCAACACAAAAACATTTTAGATATGTACACTTCTTTAAAAAATATTATATTGATGAAAGGTATGCTAATCTTTTAAAGATTCACTCATCCAAAATAAATATTATTTACTAAGCATAAACTAGTATTATAGGAGAATATGGAGATAAATAAGTCAATAAAGTGTTTAACTAAAGGTATGAAAACCTGATTTCAAGTCCAGAACACACAAAATAAAAACAAAACACACAAACAAAAAACTAGAGGCATCATGATCTATGTCTGTAATCCAAGCACAAAAGAGGCAAAGACAGGAAGTTTAGGCATCAGTGGTTCCTACCTAAGTGTTAAATTGGGCCAGTGAAAGATCCTGTCTTAAAGGAGATTTGAGAATGAAACCTAAAGCTTTTCGCTAGCAAGCATCTGCACACACACACACACACACACACAGACACACACACACACACACACACACACACACACACACACACGCTAGAGAGAGAAAGAGAGAACACAGCATATAAACTAGTATGCAAAGAAACATTCACATATAAACACATATAGACACATGCTTAATAACTACTGTTGAAGGGAAGAGTGTTGCACATGTAATTTCAGCACCTAGGAGGTGAGTCAATCTCTGATTCAAGGTTAGTTTACTGTAGATAGCAAGCACTAGCCAGCTGGAGCTGTACAGGGGAACACCCCACCCAACCCCCAAAAATTAATTACACTTTCACTGGATTATTTCTTCATTTCCCCTATCCCTACCTTTCTACAACATGCCTTCTGGCTATATTTATCTTTAAAGAACAAATAGTATTCTTCTGTATGTTATTATATTACTTAGAATTTTATTTCATTTACAATTTTCACCTTTTCTGATTTATTTTTAGTTTGATTTTTATAATTTTTATATTTATTTTATATTAATTTCTTACTCTTTCAAAGTCTTTAAGGGGTGAGTATGATATCCATAAGATGCATCCTTGAGCCCCAAACTAAACTATTTTTTTAATAACATGAGTTGTACTTCTATGATCTTAACTATCATAAAACACATAAACGTATTTGAACATGTAATGTCCATACTTTTCAAATACTTGTTACATTGTTGGCTTACCAAATTAATTTGTTTTGTAGTATGCTAGAATAATGTCTTTTAAGTGAGTATTCATACTTCCATGAGATTTGAGAATTAGAGATCGTTGGATTTTGATTATTATTGCTCACCCATTTAACCTGGGCCATTTGTCTACTCCAGTGTTGAATTTTTTCTTTGTATTAGAGTGCTTGTAATCTCTGCCTTCTAGCTGCATCTGAAAAAGCTGATTAAATTAATGATCATAAACATGTAAACAGCACAGTATTGCCACAAAATTGGCATATATTAAACCATTCTTTAATGCATCCTCAGAAAACTTGTGTTTGCTTGTGTCTAATATTTTTGGAACTTTCTAACTCATCTTGAAAAATTCTTGTCAAAGACAAATTAATATTCTACTAGGTTACACCCTTACCCTAAGACATAGGAAACGTACTAGAAACAAGCCAAATGTAATACTTAGGAAAGTTTGTCTTTAAATCCTGACAGAGAGGTCTGAGTTCTCTAGAAATAGAAGCCAGAGTTATCTAACCTGAGTCCAGAATCTAGGATCATTTGTGAAAATGTGACTGTTGAAAAGACTTTGAAAAGAAATCAAAGGCAAAAGTTGACTGGCTGTCCTTACATAGCTTTGGGTGAGCAGTGTCAACCATTTAAGTGTCAGTGGAATGTATGAGAACTCTTTAATATATGACATCCATGTGTTTGAGATGAGTTTTTGCTGTAAGGTATTGTCCATGGAGAAATCAGACTGTAAAGCAATGAAAATATGATGTTTATAGGTTAAGATATATATAAAACATATATTTCAGGTAATTTTTTTAAAAAATTTCATTGCTTCTTTGTGGATTTCATATTATGTATTCTAATTCTATTTATCTCCTTGCATCTGCCTTCTGCCCTTTCAAACTCTCCCCAAATCAAAACCAAATTAAAACCAAAAGGAGGAGGAGGAGGAGGGAGGGGAAAGGAGGGAAATACAAACAAGGTGATGCTGGTATCCACAGGACTCTTCAGGGTGATAGACAAAAGCTGTCGTGTGTCCTGTTAAATCACACAGTTTACCCTTTAATCTTTCATTTTAATTGCAAATATTCACTGCCATGAGTAATCCTCTGGAGGCCTCTGGTTTCTGCCATAACACCAATAATGGTCTCCCATGGGGATCCTCTTAAAGATCCCGTTTTCTTGTGTCATAGAGATCCTGCTTATTTTGGATCTGCTAGTCCAGCCACTTTACATGCTACCAACAGTACACAGATGAGGTTGATGTAGGAGTGAGCCAACTCATAGCACTGGTTCTGGTCCTAGGTGGTAGCTAGTTGGTCATCCCACCAGTTTTCCCTAATCTTCACTACAGTTCAAGCTCTCCAGCACTGTCTTGCCTAGCCCACCCATTGTAGCCTACAGAAAGGAGTAGGATTATTTCTCTTGCTCTCAGGTTCTAAATCTTGGTCCCCCACACTCACATCATCATGGACAGCTCAACTGTTTCTCCCAAGCAAGGTGCAAAGACATCTTTTCTGACTGCTATAGGGAGAATACTAGGGATAGTTGGGGCAAAAGAAGAGGAGAAAAGAGCTTTTCTGTTCTAAGACCCTCAGGTCTGGCTCATTTATGCCCCTGAGAAGAAGTTCAGCTTTAGTGTGCTGCCCAGGCAGGGTGCAGGACCCACTCTCCTGTGTGCTGCAGCTGGTGTGGGACAGGGCCTAGTTTTCTCACTCTTGTGACCCTGGGATTAGCTCTCTTGCCTGCCACACTTAGTAATGTGTCATTCCCTCACCCATGCCACAACATGGCACACAATAGAGGATAGAGTCACCTCTCTTGCTTTGATGCCCTTGGGACTGGCTCACCTGTGTCTCTAACCAGAAAGAAAGGCAGTCCACTTCAGGTAATTTCATACCTTATTATATAACGTAAGGCTAGTCTAACTACATATGCTCAAGTTAAAAATCTGAACTTCAACTTAAACTTGCAGTCACTGATGGCACTGAATGTGATGATATAGCACATATTTAATAAAATTAGCCTGGAATGTAAGAGGAAAGAGCTATCTTTCCAGCCTTTTGTTTTGTTTTTCAAAACTAAAGAGAGGTGGATCTGTCCTCTGATATTTAAAGACGAATTTTATTAAATATATAATATATCACCATAACTGTGTCCTATCAAAATTATGTTGAAGCCCTCATCTGCGAGGTAACTGTGTTTGTAGGCAGAGCTCATTGAAGATACTTAGGTAAATGTAAAATCATGAACATAGGGCCACCATTTCATTCATGTAGAAGGACTGAATAGATGGCTCAGCAGTTAAAAGCACTTGCTGATTTTCTAGAAGATACAGATTCAGTTTCTTGGATCTGAGCCAGGTGACTCACAAGTGCCAGTGTCTATAGGTCTGGGGTGATCTGACACCTCTGGCTTCTATTATGTCACGTAACAACACAGAAACACATAGCTAAAAGTGAATCTTAGACGTTAAAAATTAAAAATGAAGAGACTCCAGGAGCCTTGCTTAATCTTCATCTCCCCAGCACCTAAAAGTGTTTCCCAACCTGTGCTTTGCAACCCCTTTTACAAAAGACTATCTCTAAAAATATTCACATTATAACTCATACCATTAAAAATATGAAGTACCCCAAAATAATTATGATTAGTGGGTTCCAACAACATGAGGAATTGCATTAAAGGGTTTCAACATTTAAAAGGCTGAGAACCACTGCTCTAAAGACACAGAAAGACATCCATTTCAAGTCATGTGAGAATACGTCTTACTAGCATACTAATCTTGAGCCATCCAGCCTTCAAGGACTGTGAGAATATCATTTTCTGTACTTTAAGCTGCTCCTGGCCTTAAGGTTGACAGCATCATAGGGTTTAGGTTCTAGACTAGATAAGTGTGGAGAAGATGAGCATTCATTTTGCTCTGCTTTTAACTGCAGGTGTGATGTGACTAGCTATTTTAAGTTTCTGCTGTCTTGACTTCTATACTGTGATTGTTTAAAACCTGCCATTTTGAGCTAAAATAAACCTATTATTCCCTAAAATGTTCTTTGTCAGGGTATTTTAGTGCAGCAACAGAAATTAAACTCGGACAACAGGCATTGTCATGAATTCATAGTTTAAAATTATGAACTCACAGAAAGAACACAAAAAATTAGTCATAAAAATGAAGATAATTGTTAATCTAAAATAAACACAATTGAGGAGAAATACCTTGATAAATTTTGTACCATCAAAGCTAAACTCAACTGTTTTGTTTAGATTTTTAAGACTTCCTAAACAAAACTGAAAACACAAGCAAGAGCATGGGGGTGGCTAATGATAACATAATTGAAAAAATGATATGTTCACAACTTCCCAACAGTTTTTCTAATCCCAAATAAGACAGCAAATAGCCCATTCATAAAAGGACCAAAAGTGTCAGTTTATTAACAAATGCTCTACTGATACTCTGGAAAACACATGAAGAAAATATTCTCATAAAATTGATTACCAGGAACAATAAACTGAAACAAGGCTCTACAGCATTTCACTTTCCCAAAAGTAAAACAACACAGAATGTGTCAGTTAGAGACAGAACAACTCTGTATTTCTTGGTAATGTGAATTAAAAACTAACAAACAATTTTCAGAAACCCTTTGATAGTTTTTAGGTATACCATATGACAGAATTTTACTTCTATAAATTTACTTTTAAAATAATATTCCTACCTGGATTCTCATTTCTGTCAAAATGTCTGTCAAAAATAGTCAAAGTGGAAACAGTGCAATTTACACCAAGTGTGACTGGAAACACAGTTATAATACTGTTACATAGTATAATATGTCTTTCAATAGCATTCTATAAAAACTATGCCAAGAAACATTTTTCTGACAAACATGTATGAATACATTTGTAGAAAATTCTATGAGCCAAACTAATTTATATAGGCAAAGAGTTTAAGTTATAAATATAATGCCCTGCACATCTGCATAAAGAAATTTTTACATGATGAGATTATCCTATATTCTGAAATTCCAAAAGTTTTCATTATAAAAATGATTGTTTGAGGTGAAGAATGTGTTAATTGCCCCATTTCATGATTTTGTGGCATATGAATATCTCAAAACATTACATTGTAAAAATTATTTATTTATATTATTATCCATTATATGAAATTATAGAATTAAGCCATTTCAAATATGCACATCATATACTTTGCTCGGATTCATGCCCCTTTTACTTTGTCTTGTCTTCCTCTTCCTGTTCACACATGGCTTACTTTATACTTTAATAATTTAAAATTATATTTTCCATATATAAATTCACTTAACATAATGATTTCTATTTTCTCTTATTTTCCTACAAATAGAAAAATTTTATTTTTCTTTATATTTGACTGTAACTCCACTGTATGTATGTGTTCATACATTTATATGTATATACATATGAATATATCCTTCATTTTACTTATCCATTAACCTATTGATTGGCATCTAAGCTGATATGTATCTTGTCAATAACTAAGGCAAAATTACATATGGGTTTCTAGGTGACTATAGTATGCTGATTTATATTGTTTTAAGCAAAGTCCCAGAAGTGCTAAAAATATATTTTCTAGTGTAGTGGGATTGTGTTCTGTTCCATTGTAAATAATTGTCCCACCTGCCGGTTTAATAAAAATGCTGATTGGCTGAAGGCAAACAGGAAGTGTGGGCATGGCTACCAGAATAAGAAAACTCTAGGAACAGAAAGAACAGAGCAGAGAAGCCAGAGAAAAGCCAGAGAGACACCATGGACACACAACAGTGGGATGCCAAGAAATGCAAAAGAAAGAAGTTGAAATCCTGCTGAGAAAGTTTCCAAGCTGCATGGCTGAGCAAGATAAAAATCATGGGTTAGTTTACGGGTAAAAGGTTAGCAAGATATATGCCTGGTCCTTAGGCTTATCAACATAAAATTAATGTAAGCCTCTGTGTATCTCTGTGAGTCTGTAGGTCTGCGGGTCTGTGAGCCAGATCTCAGGGCTGGGCTGGAAAGTCCAGGCCAGAAACCTCATACAACAATAGAGCAAATTGTTTTCAAACAAAGTAATATCTATTCATACACCTTCTAACAGTGTAAACAGAGTGTCATTCTTGTCCCCAAGAATAAATACATTAACATTGATATTCAAGGTCTTTCATTTTTGATAAAGCTCCTTGACCTGTCATTCACATTTTTTTTCCTTTTGCTTGTCTTTGACATTGAAGATTTGTCTTTTTAAACATAGTGAACTTCTATTTTGCCTCCCCCATTTAAAGACTGAGATGTTGACCACAGCTCTTTGTGTCTATACTGGTTTAAAAAGAACTAAGGCTGAGAGGCTAAGTCCATGTTTAACTAACAGAAATAGAGATGGAACACTTTATTCCCTGGGAGATGGGGCTGGGAATTGTTTAGGGAGCAGATTAGTGGATGAGATCCAACCAGTCAAGTATAAAAACCTAGATTTTTTTTAGTATTATATAAATTAATATTTGTTATTTCCTGGCATAAAGTATCTTACTTTGCATATGTACATGTATATATGCATGTACATATAAATATACATATATATATAATATAGTGTGTGTATTACTGTCTCTACTAGAAAGTAATAAAATTGGACGTTCAATGTTTTGTTTTGAGACAAAGTTTCTTTGTGTAACCCTGACTGACCTGGAACTCACTCTGTAGATCAAGCTGGCCTCAAACTCTGACAGCCTTTTTCAAACACACTAATCAATATTATTGTGCCACTAAGTTATGAAAATTAATAATTGTCATGGTATCTATCACTAATTCTGGTGGGATAGCATAGCTCATTTGCCCTCATACCTCCTGAGCCTAGGGGGCACATGTTCAGGAAAAAAGACTACTAAAAAGAAACAAAAGAAGAGAACTCTGAATCTTTGGTGAGGCATAGCATCTGAGAGTTGCCTTCATCATATTTTCACAATAGCTTAGGACAATTGTTCTTTCACGATGATTGTAACTTTGCATTTTTTTAATTATGAATAAAGAAGTTACATTTTCTATCCCTGTTCATTCTGAATCAAGGTCCCTTCCCCCTTCCACCACATCAGGTCATTCTTTTTTCTCCACATTTCCCCATCCCCTCCATGGGCAGGTGATCCTAAGGTCCCAAGGTCCTAAATATTGCTTAGTTCATCCTCCACTCCTGGCAAATCCAGTTTTCTCCCTGCAACATCAAGACTGAGTCAGGTGTACCTCTAGGGGGAATGGGATCTAAGGTGTCAGTTCAAGATGTTTCTGATTCCAAGCTGTTCAGTGGTTGTGGTTTGCAGCTTGGTCATGTTTTGCTTTTTTTTTCTTTAGAGTCCACTAATAAGTCCACTGCTTATCTTTCTGGGTTTGTGATACCTCGCTCAAGAGGATATTCTCCAAATCCATCCATTTGCCTGCAAATTTTAGGATATCATTTTTTCTTACTGTTGAGTAGTACTCCATTGTGTAGATGTACCACAGTTTGTTAATCCATTCTTCAGTTGAGGGACATCTAGGTTGTTTCCAGGTTCTTGCTATTACACATAATGCTGCTATGAACATAGTTGAGCTAATGCCTTTGGAGTGTGACTGTGCTTCTTTAGGGTATACACCCAGAAGTGGTATTGCAGGGTCCTTGGGGAGATTGATTCTCAGTTTTCTGAGAAACCGCCATACTGCATTCCAAAGTGGCTGAACAAGCTTGCACTCCCACCAACAATGGAGGAGTGTTCCCCTTGCTCTGCATCCTCTCCAGCATAGGCTGTCATCTGTGCCTTTTATCTTAGCAAATCTAACAGGTGTCAGGTGGTATCTCAAAGTTGTTTTGATTTGCATTTCTCTGATGGCTAAAGGTGATAAGCACTTTTTCAGGTACCTTTCAACCATTCATAATTCTTCTGTTGAGAATTCCCCTTTTAGTTCTGAGCCCCAGTTTTTGATTGGGTTATTCAAGGTTTTGGGCTCTAGTTTCTTGAGTTCTCTATATATTTTAGAGATCAGTCCTCTATCACTTGTAGGGTTGGTGAAAATCATTTCCCATTCTGTAGGCTGTCGTTTTGTCCTGTTGACAGTGTCCTTGGCTTTACAGAAACTTCTCAGCTTCAGGAGATTCCACTTATTGATTGTTGGTCTTAGTGTCTATGCCCTGGTGTTATATTTATGAAGTGGTCACCTGTGCCAATTCACTTTTCTATCAAGTTAAGTGTGGCTGGGTTTATGTTGAGGTCTTTGATCCACTTGGATTTGAGTTTTGTGCATGGTGATATGCTTGGATCTATTTGCATTTTTCTACACAGTACCATCCAGCTATGCCAAGACCATTTGTTAAAGATACTATCTTTTTTCCATTGAATATTTTGAGCCCTTTGTCAAAGATCAGGTGTTCGCAGGCTTTTAGGTTAATGCCCGAATCCTCAATTCAATTCCATTGATCCACAGGTCTGTTTTTATGCCACTATCATGCTGTTTTTATTACTGTAGCTCTATAGTATAACTTGAAGTCTGGGATGGTGATGCCTCCTGAGGTTCTTTTGTTGAGCAAAATTATTTTGGCAATCCTGACTTTCATGTTATTCCAATTGAAATTAAATATTGTTCCTTCAAGATGTGTAAAAAATTGTGTTGGGATTTTGATGGAAAGTGTGTTGAATCTGTAGATTGCTTTTGGTAGAATTGCCATTTTTACTATGATCCTACCTATCCAGGAACATGTGAAATCTTCCCATTTTCTGATATCCTCTTCAATTTCTTTCTTCAGTGACTGGAAGTTTTTATCAACAGATCTATTACTTCTTTGGTTATAGTTACTCCAAAGTATTTAATGCTATTTTCAGCTACTACAAAGGGTGATGCTTCCCTTGTTTCTTTTTCAGCCCTTTTATCTTTAGTGTATAAGAGGACTACTGATTTCTTTGAGCTAATCTTGTAACATTGCTGAATGTGTTTATCAGCTGTAGAAGTTCCCTGGTAGAATTTTGTGGATCACTTATATGTACAATCATATCTGCAAATAGAGATAGTTTCACTTCTTCTTTTCCAATTTGTACCTCTTTAATTTCCTTGTGTTCTCTTATTGCTTTAGCTAAAACCTCAAGAACTATGTTGAACAGTAAGGAGAGAGAGGACATCCTTGTCTAGTTTCTGATTTTAGTGGGATTGCTTTGAGTTTTTCTCCATTAAGTTTGGTACTGGCTGTCAGCTTCTTGTAAATTGCCTTTATTATATTGAGATATTTTCCCTGTATTCCTGATCTCTCCAGGACTTTTATCAAAAAGGAGTGTTGAATTTTGTCAAAGGCTTTTTCAGTTTCTAAGGATATGATCATGTGTTTTTTTTCCCTTCAGTTTGTTTACATGATGGATGACATTTACAGTTTTTGGTATGTTGATCCATCCTTGCATTTCTGGAATGAAGCCTACTTGATTATGGTGGATGATATTTTTTATATATTGTTGTATACCGTTTGCCAAAATTTTGTTGAGAAGTTTTGCATCAATATTCATGAGGGAAATTGGTCTGTAATTCTTCTTTGTTGTGTCTTTGAGTGGCTTAGGTATTAGGGTAATGTGGCCTCATAAAAAGAATTTTGCAATATTTCTTCACTTTCTGATGTGTGAAACAGTTTGAGGAGTAATGGTAATAATTCTTCTTTGAATGTCTGGTACAATTCTGCACTGAAACCATCTGGACCTGGGTTTTTTTTTACTTGGGAGGCTTTTAATGACAGCTCAATTTCCTTTAGGGTTAGAAGTCTGTTTAGGTAATTAATCTGTTTGTCATTATTTTTGGTAAATGGCACCTGTCCAAAAAGCTGTCCATTTCTTCTAGGTTTTCTATTTTTGTGGAATATAGATTTTTCAAGGTATGACATGATAATTTTCATTGGGGTTGTTTATCATGTCCCCCATCTCATTTCTGATTTTGTTGATTTGGATACTCTCTCTCTCTCTCTCTCTCTGCTTTATAGTTAGTTTGGATAAGGGTTTATGTATCTTGTTGACTTTCTCAGATTCTTTGTATTGCTCTTTTTGTTTCGGTTATATAGATTTCAGCTCTAAGTTTGATAATTGCCTTCTGTTTATTCCTTCTAGGTGAGTTTGCTTCTAATTATTCTAAGGCTTTCAGCTGTGCTGTTAGCTCTCTAGTGTGGTATTTCTCTATGTTTTTCATATAGGCATCTAGTGTTATGAATTTTCCTCTTAAGACTGCTTTCATTGTGTCCCACAAGTTTGGATAAGTTGTGGATTCATTTTCATTAAATTCTAGAAAGACTTTCATTTCTTTCTAATTTCTTCCTTGACCCAGAGGTGGTTCAGTTGAGTGATGTTTACTTTCCATGAGTTGGTATGCTTTCTGTGATTTTTGATGTTGTTGAACTCTAATTTAGGCCCTGTTAGTCCGATATGATACAAAAGATCATTTTCATTATTTTGTATCTATTGATATTTGCTTTATGAACAATTATGTGGTCAGGTTTAGGGAAAGTTCCATGTGTTATTGAGAAATATGTATATTCCTTTGCATTTGGGTAGAAGCTTCTGTAAATATCTATTAAATCCATTTGCAACATAACCTCTGTTAGACTCCTTATTTCTCTGTTGAGTCTTTGTGTGATTTACCTATCCAAGGGTGAAAGTGGGGTATTGAAGTCTTCCTCTATTAGGATGTGAGAACTTATCTAGGATTTGAGCTTTAGTAGTGTTTCTTTTACATATATATGTGCCCTTATATTAGGGCACATTATATTCAGGATTGAAATCTCCTCTTGACCAATTTTTCCTCCAATGAATAAATAATGTCCATCTTATTCCCTTTTAATTGATTTTAGTTTAAAGTCTACATTGTTAGATATTAGGATCACAACCCCAGCTTGTTTCTTAGAGCCGTTTGATTGGAAAATGTTTTCCCAACCCTTGTGTCTCTAAGATTGTGTCTGTCTTTGTGGTTGAGGTTTCTTGTATGCAGCAGAAGGATGGCTTCTGCTTTTGTATCCATCTTGTTAGTATGTCTTTTTATATGTGAGTTGAGTTCATTCATATTAAGGGATATTAGTGATCACTGATTGATATTTCTTGCTATTTTTGGTGGTAGTTTGTATATATTTCCTTTATCTGGGCTTTTCTTCTGTGGGATTATTGATTTTTTTGTGTTTTCATTAGTGTATATGGGATTCTTAGGTTGGAGTTTTCCCTCTAATGCTTTCTGGAGGGCTGGATTGGTAGATAGGTATTATTTCAGTCTGACTTTGTCATTAAATATCTGTCTACTCCATCTGTGTTGATTGATAATTTTGCTGGGTATATCAGTCTAGGTTGACAGCAATGCTATTAGTGTCTGTATAACTCCTGACCAAGCCCTTTTTGCTTTCATCATTTCCATTGAATGGTCAGGTGTTATTCTGATGGATCTGCCTTTATATTTAAGTTGACCCTGTTCTTTTTTTTTTGTCTTTTATTTTTTATTTTTTTTGACTTATCAAGGGTGATAATGCAAATAAGTTTGCTACACATAAAAATACTAACCCTAACCCTAACCCTAACCCTAGCCCTAACCCTAACCCTGTGTATCCTTATTCAATGTCCTTCCCCCTTCCTCCACATCAGGTCATTTTTCTTCACCACAACTCCCCATCCCCTCCCTGGGCAGGCAGCAGACAGTCCCA
>PVIH01020194.1:0-33184 GCA_004025045.1 Sigmodon hispidus | reverse complement strand
CCCCCAGCCATAAGTTATTTTCATTGCTACTCCATAACTGTAATTTTGCTACTGTTATGAATCACAGTGTAAATATCTGTGTTTTCCAGTGGTGTTAGACGACCCCTGTGAAGGGTTGTTTGCAGCTCACAGGTTGAGAACTCCTGCTCTAAAGCCTAAGAAAGCATGGTGAAGGTTTTTAAGAATTTTGAAAAGTTCTCTCATCCCTTACATCCCAACTCCAGTTTCCCCTCCCCCCACTCTCCCCGTCCCCATCCTCTACCTCTCTAGTCCTCCAGATCCACTTCTCCATCTCCCCCACCCCCCAAAAAAGAGCAAGTCTCTCAGGGATGTCAGCCAAACATGGCATAATGAGATAAAAATAGACAAACTCTAATATCAAAGTTGGACAAGGCAACCCACTAAGAAGAAAGGGTCCTGCTGTAGATATTTTTTTAACCCTACTGAATTAGTAATAAATTTTGAGGCATATATTAAATCTTGAGAACTTAAAATTAAGAAAAATTATATGTAGCCATGTTTTAAAATCATTTAAAGTCTTAGGTTTCAGTTGTTGCTCCATTCTGTTTATAAACTGAACGTTGAGAGAGGGAGGGGTGCGCAGGGTTAGGGTTCCTGTTGGCTTGATGGGAGCAAGCCCGAGGACCAGCAGAGGTTTGGGGTTTAGGCTTTTTAAGTTTTGGTTTGCCTTCTTTTTATATTACTCAAGCCTCCTGAGGCCTGGTCTGAGCAATCAGCACTGAATGTCTGTCTAAAGGCCCAGCACAGGGTTGCTTGTGCTTGGTCAGCTGTTTTCACCAAACCCCTCGTTTTCTGCTGCTGCTGCCCTCCTGTGAACAAAAAAGGCAAACTTTCAAAGATGACAACTCTCTATAGGGAACAAGAGGAGAATTTTAAGCGGCCACAGAGAAGGGGACAGGAAGTTCAGCAGAAATCTGGAAAGAGGCTAATGGACTAGGTGAACCAATGGGTCTAACACCATAAAATTAGGTCTTCTGATGCCCCTGTAGTTATTCATAAGAAGTCCAGAGAGTGGTTATTTGCATAAGAAGTAGAACTGTCAAGGAGCCTCATTAAGACACTATTCTGTTAAAATGGCTGCATGCTTTGGTCTGTCAGTCCCTGATCCAATTCTAGCTTCTAAAGATACTTCTAAGATGTGCAGAGATGCACTTTTGTGCTTCTACATTGTATGAGAGACTTTTCTTAGTGGAGAGGATTGCACACACACACACACACACACACACACACACACACACACACACACACACACAATTCACTCCAGAAAGGGAACCTGCAACAGAACAAAATAATGTTTGCACTTTGCACTAAAGTCCAACTTAGTTAACCAAAGAGTTTTTATTAGAAGCATTTACAGGTATATGAGTAAGGAGTGAGAGGTTGCTATAATCTGCTATAAGAACAAGAATAAGTTAAATGCTGTTGCCTTACCAAAAAAACCCACACCACATGGCTGACTTCTCTCAAAAGCTGCATTAGTAGAGCTCTTGTTTGACTTAGAGACAGCTCTACAAGTCTGAGATCTCCTTGCAGTATCTGGGCTGGTCAGAATCTTCACCCCTGGTGACTATTTACTGCTTCTTTGACCCTACAGAGGGACCCTGTGAACTATGCAAGTTTCAGCTTTCCCAGATATGTTAAGTCTATCCTGAGTCTCACAAACTTCTTCACTTCTTCCTCCTGCAAGGAATGTTTTGGATTGGAGGAAACTGCCATTCAACAGCTTGTTGGTCTAGTTTTTGCAAACTCAAATTAGACTGAGCAGCTGATCCCATATTTATGAATTATAGATATTAATAGTATTAAATTAAATAATTAAATAGTAATATTATTTATGTCAATATATGATGAAGTCCATTGTCACTCACTGTGTGAATGCTAAGTGAGGAGATGGATGTCAAAGGAATGTTCTCTTTGTAGATCTGTTGTGGGTTTTCTTTCTTTGGAATTGTGTGTGATAACCTTTCATGTTCCCTATTATCTTCCTTCATACTGTGTTGGAATCAGTGCCGACTAAGTAATTCTCAGTTGCTTTATTTGCAATTTATATAATATCTCTAAGTGTAGGATTTTATATTAGGCACATACCTTTTTATTTTGAGGTATTGTGTGCTCACCATCAGGATTCTCTAAACTACAGAAACAGTAATGTTCCTTTTTATACAGACTCAACTTATGTGAATAATTCATTCTTTAAAAATCTCCATGAGATGTCCCTATGTTATTGTTGGGAATGTTCTACACTATGCAGTATGTCTGTAAATTAATTAACTTAAGACTTCAATAAACAGATTTTTGTTTTTGGCTATGTATTCTTCATAATAAGTTATTAATATAATTAATACAATGCTTGCTACCTAGGTTCATGGGCCAGGGTGTGGGTGACAAAGTGTTAGAACAGTCATATTTAAGTGCCTTTCTAAATAACTGGAAATGATGATTTTTGTTGCACCTTTATGCAGATGTTGAATATGAAGAGAGAGTTCAAAAAATAGGCAAAGAAATGTAAATCAAAGTCTGACCTCTTTTCCTTGATAGGAAATTTGAGCCATTGAAGGGTGTTTTGAGCCTGGCTTTGAAAAAAAACACATGAATTTGAACTGATAGCATGATACTAAGCAATTTAAGTGAGTGAGAGTCTGCGCAAAGTTTGGGGGGAAATGACCAAGATGTGAATTATCTGCTGTAGTTTGTTGTATTTTTATTTCCATCCAGATGTAACAATTTTTATTATTATGGTTACTGCTTTATGGTTTCTGAGATAATTTTAACTTATTTTAGGAATGTTATCACAGCTTTATGTTTATTGTGACCAGATGTGAAACTATTCAAAGCAAGTGGAATTGTCTGGAAACTCCGACATATGTGTAAAGCACACACACTCATCAGAAGTGAACTGTGTTAGATTGTAAACAAAATCCAAAACACTTTACACATATGACAAAGGTGAGAAGCTAACATCCCTCATAAGAATACAATGCTAGCTTATGTAGCTGTTAAGTGTCAGGCCATCAAGCTTATTAGGTTATTTTAAATGTAGATTTCCTATAAGCCATTATCTTATAAGCTAGTGCTATTCAATTTTATTCATCCATTCTTCTCTGTTAAGAGGTAAGAGACTCATAAAGCACAAGAATTAGAAGGAACTGAGAGACTATTGGATTCAATCCTGTACTTTTGCAAATGACAAAGTTGAGATGCAAAGCAATAAAATGATCTTCCCATGGTCATGCTACTGGGAAGCAAGAGAACTCATGCTGGAGTTATGAAGTAAGGGCTTGTTTTCTGAAGACTCTCTTGGGTGGCCTCAATGATAATATTTGTAAGTCAGTACATTGGGAGTCTGGTATGAATCACACCATACATTATACACAAGCATTAAGGTGCATTATAAGTCATACAAAGGCTTTATGAAACAGAATAAAATATAAGCAAAATTGAAGTTTTGTTTTATAATACATTAGGGAAATTAGATTTAGAGACAAGAACAGAACATTAAAAATAAAAGAAATTTATATAGTGGCAGATCAAGGTAGATCCTTTATCAGAGAGAGATGTGATTAGTATGTGTTCTAGAAGATTAGTCTGCCTGTTATACGGATATTGACAACAAGCTACTTAAAAATCAAGAGAAATGATAACAGGCTTCTGAAATAATCCAGGCTTGAAGCATAAGTGCATCATACAGGGATGGTGGAGACAGTGCTGCATTTGGTCCACACTTGATTAGAGACTAGATAAAGAAAATAATGAGGGAAGATAAAAAATAATTTTACTCAGTATTATTCCTCACAAAGGCCATTTGAATCTCTAAAAAATTTAAAAGATATAGTTATCCAAACCTCACCCCTCATGATGAGGATTTTGTCCTGAGTTAATCCTGTGTGATAATATTTATAAAATAAGAAGTGAGAGTATTCTGGGGATGAAGAGGAAAGAATGGCTTTTTAAAGTAGACTTAGGGATCCTACAATATAGAAAGAAGTTTATTCCTTTTTGAGAGGTAAGGTTTTGAGTAACTTAAATAAAGATCACAGATGCTGATAAGTTATGGATACAGTGAAGGTTAGTAATGCATGCCTTGGCTTCCTGATAGATTTGTCAATTTAGAAATGAGTTAATATTATAAGCAAACCATTAAGTGTGTTTTGATTTTTTGTTTTATTGTTTCCTATCCTTTTTAAACTATCTTCCTTAAATCCTTTGTTATTGCCTGGTTTGATGTAGGAGTGTAGAGCTGAATAGTGATGGCATATATTTTCATATAGATATCCCCACATCTTCCTTATTTTAGGACCTACATATCAGACTTGAGTTTGCACAGAGAGGAAGGGTTCAAAAGAAAGTCAATGGTGTCAAGCTTCCTATACCTACCTGAATGAGAAGAAAAATGAAAGAAATCATGACTGTTTTCTTTGATAGTAATCAGAGTGGTATGAAGAGCACAGAATCTTGCCTCTGTCTACATTTGCTTCTATATCAAAGGTTCTTATTTAAAAGACAATTACAGATGATAATGTAAATTACTGAAAGAATGAAGGGCTTCTGTTTTTTTTTTTTTAAGTTTCTCACTTACTATTTTCTATTTCTAATGTGTCTCTTAGCCTCTCTGCCTTCCATTTTCTAATATCTAGGCCAACCATTCACAAATTCATGCCTCCATATTATATCAATTTTAACATCAGACATGCATATTTTATTGTCTACTCCAATAGTACCACTTGTATAACAAATAAGAATCTTTCTTTCAAAAATATTGTGTGTGTCATTCACCTTGTTTTATGCATGGCTTCTTGTTTCTTACCATGTATTCCAGGCTGTCTGTCCCATGAGCTTTCAGAGTGTCTTAGTTTTATTTGTTTTGCTGTGTTAAAATAATCTCACAAAAAATAACCTAGGCATGGAGAGGGATTTATTATGTTTATGATTTCAAGTTATAGTCTGTCATTTTAGAGAAATCAAGGCAGGAACAAAAACAAAGAAAGAATAATCAATTTCTATTTGCTTGGTTGCTTATTGCTTATACTCAGCTTTCTTGACTCTTAAAGAGCTCATGTCAATCCATAAAATGGTACTGCCTACAGAAGCCTGAGTTCCTCCATATCAACTAACAATGAAGACAACCCTACAGGTCTCCCTGATCTCGATAATTTCTTAGCTGAGACTCTCTTCCTTGGTGAGTTTAGATTGTTTCAAGTTAACAATTAAAACTAACTAGCAAGTGGAAATTCTCCTGTGTCCCTTCCAGTTTCAGAGTAGAAACACTGGAATTACAGATAGGCACTACTTTACCAAGTTTTACATGCAGTAAGATATTTAGCTTCAGAGCCTTCTCCCCAGTCCAAGAATTTCACTTTGAATATATCCACAGCTGTAATTGTTGGTCTTTCTCCAGTGCTTCATTTATCTGCTGCAGCGCTAACCCCATAGCTGTGGCCACAGTTTTCTGTATCTTACTTATCCATGTGCCTCTCCTTACATTTCTGTGGGGACAAAAACTTGGAGTCATTCCTTACATGTTTCTTTTGCTCATATATTACATTTAACCATCATGTTTTCAAAATGTATGCCTACTCAGACTTCCAGATTATGATGAACTGGATTGGAACTAACCAGCCCTACTGAGATCATTTAGAAAATCTACCTACAATAGAGAAAAATGTTTATTTTATGCCATTAGCCATGGAGGTGGCTAGCACTGAGGAATTATAATTGCAGCATGCAAGAAATTGCCAAGAAGTCGAATTTAATTTCTAAGACAGTTTTGTCTTTAAGGAAAAATGGGTAGAAGGGAGTGAAGCTGAGCATAAGGCAGCAGGAGTCTATGGTTTTGAGGAAGTGAAACTGTCATGTGGATCTGTCTGGTGACAAGGCCTGGGAGCCTAGAGGACTGCATACAAGGAATAAAGACAAACTGAAAATAGAGGAGACCTGACAAAAATCAGAAACTTAACCCAGTCAGTTTTAAACCCAGAAAGAGAATAGGCCTGTTACTATTCCACCAGCTTCAGTAGCTCTTTGAAGCAGACATCACTTGTGAGTTTCTCTGTGATATTTGTTTGCTGAGGCCAGCAAGACAGTCAAGCAGGTAAGAGCACTTGTCACAAAAACTGAAGATCTGAATTCAGCCTCAGAACTCACTGCAGAATGAGAAAACTAATCATAATATTTATGTACAATATCTTGATCAGTTACTGAAGATGACCCCGGGAACAAGACAAAATAAACATGCAGTATTAATTTCGCTGCTTCCAGTTAAAATGCTGGACCATCTTTAGGAAAAATAGAAGAAAAGATGGATTGGTTTCTGAAGTTTTGAAATTCAAGAGTTGGAGGAGTTTGAGAAGTAAACATGAATCATTTTCCAATAGTGATAATTTCTTAATACTTTACTTTTTGTTGTTCATAGGCTTAAGGGAGTTGGTTAATGGCTTAGGAGAGACATCCTAGTTGGAGTTGCCAGCTAGAGGCTGTCATCTCCCAGGACATGGGAGATGAAAGATAGAGGCTGTCCATATCAGAGGGGGTAAGAGAGTTGATCCCCAAGCCTTCCATTTCAAATCATCATTACCAATTTCCAAACTTGATAACTAAATTACTAACAAAGGAAAATAAAGGCTAGGGATTTGCCAGTCACATGTCATAAAGATGTAGTCAGAAGAGATATGAAAAACCTCTAGTGTTTTGGCATATAACATTGTACTTATACTCAACAATAAGGTGCTGCATACTTAAGAGTTTTTCTTTGGGTGAAGTTTTACATTTTCAAAATACAGTAAAATTTAGCTTTAATAATTTACAGTATCATGTAGTCAAAGTAAATGTACTTGGTGCCATGGATTGCAGAGAAAGCCCTGAGTGAATGTGTTGTTGACATTGAGAAGGCCATGTCAAGGACCCCAATGTTTCACACCTAAGGGAATGATGATGTCTCTTGCTTTACATGTAGATTTTGAAATTGTGTATAGAAAACATTAGCTGAAACTTTCTTTTCTAGAATGTTTATAGCTCCCCTACAGCCTCTACTTAGATTAGCTAACCTTGCCTCCTTGTTTAGCTGTGTATGATAAACCTTTTCTTTAGCTCAGTGAATAAAGTAAATGAGATGCTGTGGTGCATCTCTCAGAGTGCAAGCTCAGCCAACTCTGGAATTACTGTATGTGTGTCCATCATTTCCCCATTTCACATTGCTTAAGTTCATTTACTATTGCTTCAGATAGGTCAGTCATGCAGATTTCAGAAATGTCTGAAATTTGGAAAAAATAAATAAGTTTAAAAATATGTCATAACTATTATTATACATTTGTGAGATATATAACTCAGTCTGTTTTCAAACTTTATATGTATTTGAGGCTGGGCTTGAACTCCTGATCCTTCATGCTTTACCTCCCATGGTCTGAGAATATAGTCATGTGCCACTACTATTAGTTTAAGAAAATTATGCCATTAAGGACTCAGTATGGCTTCATTTCATATTGCTCCCATATATCTTATATTTGTTAAGTCATTCTCTTCTACATTTTAAAGCTCTTTAAAATATAGGAAATGCATGGATGTGTGCATATTTGAATGTATGAATTATACTTTAAAACAGAATTTTGAAATTTAACAATGGAAAAATTATGTCAAGGAAACAATGGGGCCTTTAAAGTAGCACAGTGGGTAAGGCCAACTGCCACCAAGCCTGATGACCTAAATTCAATCCCCACCAATTGAATGGACCCTCACATTGATAAGAGAGAACTACTTTTTTATGTTATTCTCTGACCTCCACATGTGTACCATGGCATGAAAACACACACACACACACACACACACACACACACACATACACACACACATACACACACATGCTCACACATGCATACACCACAAAATGCATGCACACACACACTCTAAATAAATGAATGAGTAAAGAAAATTTAAATAAAAGATACAATAAGTGGGGATAATTAGTCATATTTTTTGTGATATCAGTTAATTTAGGTAGATTATTGGAATGGCCTGGGTTGTAGCTTACTCTAAGAGATATGGGTAGGGGAGAGTTTTCAGAAACCTTCAACTTAAGAACTTACTTGGAAAAGAATCACATCACCTATGAAATGTGTATATTCATTATAACTGAAGTATCTTTAGCTCTTCTTTTTAAGTCATTCACATCTATGCCTTGCTTGAGTACTTTTAATTTCTTGAGCATATTGACCATAAATATTGTGTGAACTTGATGACACTTTACTCAGAGGCCTACATATAATCTCAGATTGGAAACTGTGCTGATCTGGCATGCTGGGTAAGAAAGTCTCATCTCTCTACTATTATCAAAACCCTGACAAGCTTTTAAATAATTGTTAGTACTGACTATGACACTTGCTTTAGTATACACATTGCCTTATAATTTACAATATATTTGCCATGCTAAAAGATTGATTTCAGATAGGTGTAGCTTGTCTGGCTAGGGAAAAAATGTCATTCTGTTTTATGGAATACAGCAAGATTCCACCAGACACATTCAGTTAAAATGAAGCAAAAACTGCAGTGTTTGAGAATGGTAATGCCTTGTATTATCTTGATTTATTGATCAAAATAAAATCAGTGTTCCATTTCAAATCTGTCTGTAGCAGCATGCTTTTTTTTTCAACAGCCACAATTTTTGAAAGGCTTCCCACGACACCCCCTCACTTTCTTTAAGCATTAAAATCCTGCATAATTGCATGCTAACTGGGAGAATATGGAGGAAATTTCTATAAGGTTGAGATGAAAAGTAAGCTAATAAAGATCCATGGGCAGTGAAACTTTTAAATAGAACTTTGGGGCTCTTGCAATGGCAAAATAGTTTACATTTTACCCAACAGGTCATATATGAAAACCAAGTAATTTTACATTAGTTTCTCCTAGCATGGAAGACTGTGGAGAGAACACAGAGGTAGGCTTTTAAAACATTTCCCTTTTGAAATGAAATTTCATAAATAATATACTGATTATTAAAAATAATTTTAACATATATTTTCTGTGTGTGTGTGTATGCTTGTTGGGCCTTCTGAGGCTGTGGAGTTGAAGCCCAGTGTAAATTCCTAAGCCTTCCTAGAGTTTGGCAACCTGTCTCTGGCCATATAACTCCACATGTGAGTGACTCAGCATAGCCTGATCTAAGACTACCTCTGTGTAGCCTTTGCTAACATGGTAAAATACTATTGGCCCTTTTTCTCCATCCCACCTACCCCTTCCCAAGATTCCCACCCACTTCTTACAACCCTATATGAGTCCCTGCCTGATGCAATAAAATAGTTCCTGCTTCAACCAGGCTTCCGACTCAGCCTGTGTTTTTTCCATGGCCTGGGAGTTCTGAGACATAGACACTCATCATCCCGCTCAGGTCCAGGGAGAATCTGGCAGGCCAGATCTCTCTTAGCTCTATCTGCCAGAGAGAGAATCTGGCATATGCTCTGTGTGTGTGTGTGTGTGTGTGTGTGTGTATGTGCTGTGTGTGTAAATCAAAGGATTACTTACCAGCATTGTTTCTCTCTCATCTTAGGTCTTCAGCCTTGGTGATAAGCACCTTCACCCACTGAACCATTTCACTGACCCAAGACACTGACTTTTAAAATTCTGCTAAACGGGAGAGAAAAATCATGGAAATAAAAGAGTAGCATATATTCTAGATAGTTGTTGTTTTTAACAACTCTACATTTAATGGTGAAAACAACTCCTTTTATACTTTACCTATATGTTATATGAATTAGGTAAATGATTATTGGTAAATGATTATTTTTGCTGTCTTCATTGTTGATGTATATGATTTAGTGGTATTCAGCTGACAGATCTAAGGGTTTAGAAGTTGTCATTTCCACATGCATTTCTGGGCTCCTGATGTGGATGGCTGAAAGGTTACCCCTGCTATTTCTAGCTTTTATTAAGAAAAATTATAAAGAGTGTGTACTAATATTTTATTGTTTTGGTCATAATTTAAATTGGCCTGAAATTCACTATGTAGCCCAGTATGGCCTTGAACTCCAGGACAACTCTTTTTGTTTAGCTTCCCTAGTGCTAGAATTATGGAAGTGATACAATCCAGCAGAATTTTGTTTAACAAAGTAAAAGAGCCCTTCAGGAGACCAAGATGCAATTAGATATTCAAGTTAATGAGAGGAAGTATTTGTGAAGGCTACAAACCAAAAGAACAAGATGACCCAGGAAGCCCTCCCACCACTATGCAAGTGAAATGTGCATGAATAGAAAGGGTGGAGGAAGAATTGGACAGGAAAAAAATTGAAATTTCCATAAGACTCTGTTGAGTGTGAGCTCTGAGCAGAACTCAGCACTTAGAGGTTGAAATAAGTGCTGATTCAGCACCTGGGAACAGACCAGTGAACATCAGGATCCAAAAGGCAGCAAATACTGTTGTCAATCAACCATGTGTCTGATAGTACTTCCTGCTGAATTTCTATGTAAGTGAGACACATCCATGGCTAGGATATTTACTGAGGTAAGGAATACATAAATAAAGCATGGAAGATAATGATAGTAAAAATAAGTAATTAGCCTTATGAATAAGTAACAGTTTGCTAAGAGAGCTGGAGTCTAGGAGTTATGCTCACTCTATTCTTGACCTAAGAAAAAAAGTATAGGCTGGCTGCAAGCACTCACATTTTGAGCAGATTGATCTGGGTTATTTCTGACTTAATGCCTAGCTTTTTCAATTTTGTCATTTCACAAAATATTGGCCTGGGCCAGAGCTGGGTTGGGAATTCTATTAGAATGATTTGAGAATAGTATAGTGAAGGCTCTATGGAAATATAAGGAAAATACTACTAAACACAGCCACAAATACCATGCTAAGAGCCATTATGCAAAATCACTAAGGCCAGAACAATTCTATTTGACTTATAAATTATTTATAGTCTGAGGAAAAGTGAGAATAAAGTTTCTTGGCACCAGGTTGCTAATTTTCTTGCTTTAGTTTTTCAGCTGGAACTGTCTAAATGACTTGTGGGCCTCCTTGGATTTTCCACCTTTGAGTGCTCTTTTGCTTCTTCTCTGTCTTCAAGGGAAGCATGCCAGTTGTGACCAAAGTTGATTGTCCTTTGGCTGTCCTCAGTAGTAAGAGACTTTCATGTCTATGCTCACAAGGAAGAAACAAATAAGAGTTTATATTTGGTTCTTGTCCTGGAACAAAAAGTGGTTTCTATTAAATCTTGATGCTATAGTGCATTCATTAGGCTCATCTGGGCAGTTTATTAAAAATGTGGACACTAAGGCATTGGCCCTAGAGGTTTGGGATCAGTAAGTATGGAATAGACTGGAGGCTTTCCTTTCGTAATTTTTAGAAACTTTACTGGTATGCCTTGTGCAGAATGAAATTTCAGAATAATTTGTATCAAAATTCAGCAAGAATAGATTTAAGGATAATATTCATTTCTGGTTAATATTTAGTATATTGTTATAGATTTAATATTAGCCTACTTGTTTTCAAATAATTTTTTCCAAAAATACATCAATATAACTATTTCATACTTTGAGCTCTTCTCACAGATGGAGCTATGTCTAAAAAGTAAGACACCATCTTTCCCCCAGGCAGCTCAGAGTTGATGGAGAAAGTAGGCAAACGTACAGTGCAAATGTGTCACAGGGAGACAAACTATTTTTAAGTTTATAAAAGGAAGTGATATGTTCTGAGACCATAAAAAGAGTCTTATTGGGATGAGATATACAAGCTGGATTTTAAGGGTGAATTGATAAGTACTAAATATATTAGGACAGGAGTAACCATTTAGAAAGAAGTTCTGGTTTGTTTCCATAAAACAGGGTGTACTTGAAGAACTGCAGGCAGTTTACTTTTTGTGCATCATATATATTCAATGACTGTAAGAGGCAGGTAACAAACAAACTGTAATAGGTCTCATTTTCCCTGCTAAATATCCTAGTTTTTGATTTCTTACTTGTGGTTTTTTAAATAGAATTACTGGGCCAAAGAGTCCTCTAGGATGATTTGTCAGTGGGTCACATATTTACACATTCAGAGGTTTGCATGTGACTTCATGATGGGAGTCCTCATCAAAAGAACCTCTCCCAAGCTTTGTGTTTTAGATTAACTCCTCTTCTTCCTGACAGTTCAAAAGGTTGTGCTAGATGAGGAACACAGGAGAGTGAGGGAATGCATGAGGCATAGTGGCAGTAGAAGGGGAGCATCAGATGATCAGAATATAAGTTTGTTTATACAGAGAAGAGATGATAAAACCTCTTTCAGGCTTCTGGCAATGGTGTGTGTGAGTGTCTGTGTGTGGTGTGTGTGTGTGCACACGTGTGAGTGCATGTACATGCACATATGTGTGATGTATGTGTATTTAAAGATCTAACTTCTTTGAGAAAGCATCTTTCATTGATCTTGTAGCTTACTGATTTGGATAGAATGGGTGGCAAGTGATATCCTAGGATCTACCCCTATCTAATTCTCTAGCAATTAGATTACAGAAGTATGCAACTATGCTCAGCTTTTATGCAGATATCGCACACAGGTCTTTATGTTGGCTTGGAAAACATTTTACCCACCAGGTCATTTTCATAGCAACCCACATGAGAGTTTTGTTTGCTTATATGGAATATTATAAGATGCAGAAAGGTATATAGGATCTCATCAAGGAGGAGTAGATAGAACTTTGCCGAGTTTGGCATAGAGTGGATATAGTTGTCTATGAGTCTGATGCTCATGGCGTGTAATAGTGAAGAAGAGACAACTGTCATACTGTGCAGTCTTCACTATATTATTTTTCTTGCTGACAGAATTATGCTTTTGTTCCCTTATCCTCTTCTGTAGCCATGTGCTCTGTGAAGGGATTCATTAGGAACTTAAAGCAGGAACTGTGGAGAACTGCTGCTTGCTGACTTACTTAGGCTTGTGCGTAGCTAGCTAGCTGTTTTATATAGCCCAGGACCACTTTCTGAGCGAATAATACTGCTCACAGTGGGCTGGATACTGTTACATTAATCAACAATGAAGATAGTTCCCCAGAGAACAATCTAAAAATGACAATTACTTAAGTGAGTCTCCCCTTTTCAGGTGATTCTAGACTGTGTCTAGTTGATAGTTGATACTAACTAGGATATCACCTTTTGAAACCAAAGTAAACTTTGCACTCACGCCGTTCCCACCATCTCAGCTTCCTCATTCTTGACCTTATGGTGTAGTGAGCATTTCCACAGCCTGGAACAAACCAGTACTTCAGGAGCTACAGAGGTCCAGATCAAGCAACTGCCTGGATGAGCAAATGCTCCTACAGCTACTTCTTGCTTTTTACTTTATCTTGGTGAAATCTCTGACTCCTTGTTTTATACTTAAGTGAGCATCTGGAAAGAGATACTATACTTCAAAAGAGCTGAAGAGATACTACATCTTCAAAAGGGGATCACAAGGGTCTGAGGGGGTTCTCATCTCAACACTATTCTAGTTTTAGGGCTGGGTATGATGTGGAGCACATTTAGATCTTTCTACTGCTGATTCTGGAATGTCTATCTGCTTTGCAATCAGAGAAATTTTGTCATCATTATTTTTTTACATTCCTGTTTAAGGCTAAAAAAAGTACTAGTGTTATATAATAACAAAGTTTGCTTCCATATTTTCCCTCTGTGTCTACAAATGAACAGTTTGCATAAGTTTGTAGCATATTTATTATTACCTCAAGTGACTATGGATGTCAGGTTAATGGTTTAATGCCATTTATTCTTGAACTATAAATCTGGAGAATTCATAGTAGACCCTGTATATGTTCAGGGTAACTTTAAAAATGGTTAGACTGTGAACTGCTTCAGCATGGGCAGAGTGAGTTTTTATCTTCTCTTGATGAGATTAGTGGGCAAAGATGATCTTAAACACAGTGGAAGAGACAGGCATATTCAGATAGGACTCATTCCTGAGAAATTACGTTGAAAATGAAACGGATATTTATGAATCTTTCACTTGATTATTTAAATTATATTAAATGAAAAAGTCAAGAAACATAAGGCATTGAGGCCGTGTGTATTCAAAAGATGTCCTGAGTGTAAAACCAAATGTTTGCAATATTGCTTTTCATTAGGGTAGGAGGATGAGAGTGGGTCTGGGGAAAAGTAGAGGTGGGCAGACTCAGAGGAGTGAATGAGGGGACCTGCAGTTGATATGTAATATAAGAGAGAAGAGTAAATAAACATTTAAAAAATAAAATCAGGCAAAACAAGCAAGTTGCTATTTTTTGCCTATTTAACTTATACATACTGGTATGTTTTAGGTTGTATCACTACAATATTAGGTGTGGTAATTTTTCTCTCATAGGAAATATTTCTCCTTTCTCTTTTAACTCTAATCATCACCTCTAACCTCACATTGTCAAATGATTCTCTTGAGTGCTGATTAAAATTCAGAGGCTCTGGAGACCAAGGCTATTAAGGTATTAAAATGTGCTGAACTACCCCACAGAAGTTAGAACATGAGTCAACTACCTTTGAAATAGTGTGTGAAAACAACAACCTTTTGCATCTGCAGACTGTTTTATGGTGTTTGGATTTTCAGTGAATGAAATAAGTTTTGAAGCAACTCGGGGTCGTAATTACCAGTTAACTGCCACAAGGACAGATGTGGGTTTAGATGAAAAAGATAAGGATTTGGGGGAACAAATCATCTTGGGCTTCTTCTGACCATTCAAATGAACACATCTCACTGCTCTACCAAAATAATGGTGTTAAATAAAAAGGAGCTGTGAGTAGTTCAGTTTGTGTTTGTTTTACTTCTTTGCAGTCACAGTGTATGTTGGAACCCAAATCAGATGTCTTTTTGTTTATTTGATCCAACTCTCAAATGTCTCAAACTTTCTTGTTGGCATTTAGACTCTGTTGGATCTGAAGATCTGGAGATTGAACCCTGTTTCCTTTATTACGAAATGGTCAGCCTATGAAGCTAGATCCAGTCTGATTATCACTGGCTCTTACCCAAAAGATTTTGTTATTGGCTTCTCAAGAAATAAAAAGTCAATTTAAGGTTCCCTAGAATTTGCAGCAGTGGGAAAGGTGAGGAATGCATTTCTGGGTTGGAGCTTCCCAGGCAGAAGGTCAACTTGAGTACAAATGAGGACAGACAGGGAGGATGGCTCTAGTTGGACACCTCTGCTGTGCTTTCCACAAATTCCCAAGACAATCAGTTTAGTCTGGGAAGACTTTTCCTGGAAGGAAGGTGGCATCATTCTCCCTTCTTACTTATGTCAACTTACATTTAAAAAAAAGAAACAAAACCAAACCCCCAAATCTATAGAGTTCGAGCTCACTAGGCCCACAGGATTATTTCTGCCCAGCAGAGGCCATTGAAGTCTAGTTGGTTTCAAAACTGTCTTACCATATTGGCAGGAGCATATGTTTTCTTTCTTTTCCAAACTCATATAACAATTATTGCCTGAAAAATTTAATTAGAATTAATCGTGAACTGCTTTATGACATATTTTCTATTATTTCTTGAGCTGTTGCTTAATTTTCAAACCACTCTTAGGGTGGTTATTTAAACTGGGAGCACAAGGGGTTAAAACCAAGGAGAGTTGGGAACAAATCATGAGAGAAGGAGATGACTGATTGAGAGGAGCAATGAAGAGGAAGGAAAAAAAAGAGAGATGGAGATCTTAATAGAGAAAGCCAATATGGGGTTGGAAAGAGATTGCTTGATAGGGAAACCTACAAGAACTTATAGGATATTCCTGGCTAGGTCTCTAATCAATAGTGAAGGTGGTACTTAGACAGGACTTTCACTATAATCAAATAAATAATCACCCTAAGAGTCATCACAAAACTTATATCCAACAATGAATAGAGGTAGAGGCAGAGATGCATGGTTGAGAACTGGGCTAAGCTCCAGATCCAGTTGAGAGTGGAGGGAAGAGAGTCAGTATGAGCAAGAGGATAGGGATCACAAGAAAAATTTCCACAGTGATGGCTGGCTGGAGCTCTAGGGAGCTCACTGAATCAAGAACAGCCACTGGGAACCATTGGAAAAAGGAGCTAGGTCCTCCAAGGGTAGGCAACTGTCGATTGACGTGGGCTGTATGTGGAGCCTCCAGGGCTGGGATCAGACTGTGTTTCTGTGCATGGGCTGGTACCTTGGAGCCACTTCCCTTCAAAGGAACACCTAACCCAGTCTTGCTATTAGGGTGAGGAAATCGAACTTGTCTGGAGTAGATGTGCCACCATGCTGTGCTGACTAACCTTGGGACTTCCTGCCTTTTGGGAGGAGGGGATGGGGAGCCTGAAGGCTGACTGAGAGGGAATGGGAATAGGGAAGGGAAGAGAAACAAGGGGATACATGGATAAAAAAGACTTTATTTTATAAAGAAAAAAATAAAATAATATCATAATCATACCCATTACACACCATGATTGGCATATGCTAACAAAAGTTTTTTCAAAAAGCACTTATGCCAGAAGGACAATATGCACATCTCCGGGATCAGGTGGGCTTCAGTGTGCGTTTACTCTTCTTTTGGCTTTTGTCAAACTATCTGTGTCTTCTATCTAGGCTTTGCAGTGGTTTTCAACCTTCATAATGCTGTGTTCCTTTAATACAATTTCTTATGTTGTGGTAACCCCCAACCATAAAATTATTTCATTGCTACTTAATAACTGAAAAATTGCTACTGTTATGAATAATAATACAATATCTATTATGCAAGGTATCTGATATGCTAACCCACAGGGGTTGAGACCCACAGAGATGGAGAACCACTAGTTTAGAGTCTTGGAATTGATACTAGACCATCTTTGTCTTTAAGGTCATGCAACAGAGGGCATGTATAAGCATCTTTGGCATCTACTCAGCATATACTAATAGCAATGCCCCTCATCAGTCTTTGAAGCCATGACAATTAGGCAGTTCTCTAGGTATCAGTCAAACACATGTTGGTGGACAAAAGCCCCAGTTAAAAAACCCTGGGCTAATTAAAGACACTTCATCCAGCAGCTGATGGAGGCAGATGCTGAAGACCATAACTAAATACCAGGCCGAGCTTCTGGTCCAGCTGAAGAGAGACAGGAGAGATTCCATGAGTGAAGGGACCAGGGTCACTACAGGGAGATTCATGAAGCCAGCTGTTCGGTGCTGTTGGGAGCTTGCAAACTCCCAACAGCTGATGAACTTTCATGGAACGAATCTGGAACCCCTAAATGTAGATGACAGTCGAAAGGTATGGGCAGTTTCTGGAGCCTCTTGCAATCGCACCAGAGTCTATCTCAGGTCCATGAACTAGCTCGTTGAAGCCCATGGCTAGTGGGAAAACATGTTTCTCAGCTTTGATACTTGAGTAAGGGCCTCAGTCCAACCTGAATTGGATAGGCCAGACTGAATTGACTCACCTTGATATTCCTTGCCTTCTCTGGGAAGTGAACAGGGAGGGGGGAGGCTGAGGGAGAACCTGCAGAAGGAACAGAAAATGGAAAAAAAATATAAAAAATAAAAGTAAAAAAGAAATAAAATACAAAGGGCCGGGGAAAAAAAAAGGAGAAGAACAACCCCGGGCTAGAGTTAGTTTGTGAGGTAGGAAGCCTCACTTTATTTTTTTTCTAGACAACTACTTTTGCTAGCAGCATCTGTTAAAGTAAAGTGACTTTCAAAAGTAGTCCTCTGTTGCTACAAATGTGTGTCACCCTGTTTAAGGGTGAGATCATGATAGACTCATATGTCAGTGATGCTCTGTTGTTTTCGGAATCTAAGGTGACTATAAGTTTAGGATGATTGGAGCCTTCTAGGTGTCTGAAAAAGCACATTGTAAAAGCTGATAGCAAGAAGTGCCCTGTGCCTTAAGCCTTGAAAGTATCACCAGTTTTTAGATGGACACCCTTTGAGTGATTAATATTCCTAGGTGCAGTGCTAAGCCAGTGACTGACCTCATGTAAAGAAGATAAATACAACAAAAGACTTAGATGCTCAGTTCTTAATTACCATGTGGGCCCAAATTGGGGTTGGTGGGGTGGGACAATGTTTCTCAGCAAAAGCAGTTTCTAAGCATTTGCTTTAGTAATTTCTTCAGTGGTGTTTGGAATCTGTCTTTGTAACAGGTAATTTGTGCTGAATTCATTCATTTAAGTGAGTGATGATTCACCAACGCCACCCAGATACAGCAGGAAAGCCTTGCAGAGGCTGCTGTTCTGCCCTATTCTAAAGTAAGTGTTTTAAAATGAGGCCATCGGAAGGATTTCAAAAGCTGTGATAAAATAACTTTATGGGAAGCCAGAGGCTCAGGTAATTTTAAACCCTGGGTTCTCATGCGCACAGAATGAAGCTTAAGCTCTGCCACCATGAAGGGCTGACTGAGCATTAGTCATATAATCAGGGATTATCCACTTGGCTAATCCAAAGGAGGCAAGTGAGCAAACTCTAATCATGGACTTGCTTCCCTCTGTTTCCAAATGTACCCCCAAAATATTTCCTCCAAATTCCTCCCTCTCAGCTTCAAACCACTTTGGGTTAGCACCACCAAACTCACATGCCTCGGCAGACACACATCTCCACATGATGAAACACAAAAAAGCCTTTAAAATGTTGATATCCAGATTTAGTGAATCATAACTTCTCTCTATTTGAAGAAGTATTACAGATAAGAAGAGAACATAGAAACTGATCAGGCGGTGCCATGTCACAGTCCCTCAAAGTAAGCTCTTCTAATTCTGTCCTTGATTCTGTCTTGGCCAGAGACAAGAAATGTGTTGTGAATCCCCCCCTTTTTTCCCCCAGCTTTCCTGGCCAGTTTCTAGCTCTTATTCTTCAATGAAACTTAGAACCCAAGAAGGGAATCCTGAGTTTCTTGGTAATATGAGCTTTAGTAGTGAGTCCCTGTTTATACAGTCTTTCACAGTTAATTTCACAGTCTCACCTAGAAAAGCATAGTTTGAATTTACTTGTGCTATTCTCTAGTGCCAAATCTAAAGACAAAAATCTTTAATAGACAAGAGTGAAGAACAAAGAAAACCATCTACAAGTCACCATAGTTAAGGAGAATCTACATATTTCTGTACTATATTTAATTCAAGTGTAGAGCACTATGCTTCTCACATTGGGTAAAACTATCAGAAATGTGATTGTTTATCTTGTTTTTATTGCTTTGTTTGTTTGTTTGTTTGTTTTAAGACAGAGTTGTTCTGTAGCCCTCACTGTCCTGGAACTCAATATGCAAACCAGCCTGGCCTCTAACTCAAAGATCTTCCTGCCTCTGCCTCTCAACTGTAGAATTAAAGATATGTGTCATCACAACCAGGAATGATTGTGTACTTTTTAATATTTCCCATGGTATGACTGGGATTCTACACAAAGCATAAGAGTGTAGAGAGCATTTAGCTGTGCGACAGCCTAAAACAATCACCTAAATAATTTAGCTGTACAATCTCCTAAGACCCCATTTTAATGTCATCTTAGTTCCAATCCCATCTTTTTATCTTTTAAGTTTTTTCTCTTCTTTCTTCTTCTAAATTTTCATGGAAAGTGGTCATTTTAAGGAAAGGGAACGATTGGTACTTCCTGAGTTGGTTCCTGGCTAATGACATCATGATACTTTTGCTGAAGTCCCTTTCAGTGGCAAAAGCTCTACATTTGAGGCAGGTTGGTCCTGGTCTTGGTGCCAGGCCACTGGGGAGGGGGCTGATGTCCTTCATCTTGGAATGTGGAGGGCAAAGTGGCCAGTTTCTGTCTTCATTCAGTTGTGCTTCTGAGTAAGCAGTAGAGACTCCTTATAGTTTTTCCAGCTCCCTGCCCAGGGAAGGGATGGGGAGTTGTGGAAGTAAAATGACCTGATGTGGTGGGAGGGGGAAGGGACCTTGAATAAGGATATACAGGAATGGAAAGAAAAATTCAGAGGAAAGCTGAAAACAAAGTAAATATATGTGTAGCAATCTTATTTGCATTATCACCCTTGATAAGTCATGCTTATGAATTTTATCTTCTTTATAGTTATTGTTAACTTTTCAGCATTTTAAATTCATTTTACTGTTTTTTTGATAAATGCAAAATAAATAAAGAAGAAAAAAAAGAAATGTTAATATTTTCAAATAGCTTTTATATTTTTATTATGAAATATTATGCATGTTTCAAAGAGAAGACTTAAAAACAAAACATAAAATGTATCATTTGCATTTAAACTAGTTAAATAAGATGGAAATTACTTATTTAAGTGCATCAGCATTTTTTCTTAGAGTGTAGTATGTCATCACGTATTTAAGTTAATCACTTTAAGAAAATGGCTGTGGAGGTGGTGGATGGATCAGTGCTGAACAAGGTAGTTAAAATATTCTTTTAATGTGCATATGCTTATTAGTGTTGTCTTAGAAAATAAGTTTGGTCAGCATTTCAGAGCAATATCAACCAGAAAATAAAATTGATGCAGTTTTTCTTACTGTGTTCTTATTCCCTGCCATATTATTTTAAGGAAAAAATAAGGCTTTTTAAAGAAAAGTGTTAAATATATAGTTTTAATGGTAAAAGAAATGATAAACTCAACTCAAATATCTATTAATAATATTTCATACAAACACACACATCACCACATGCATGAGACATCTCTAATTAATATTGAAAAGGGCAATATCCATTTAGAAGAAAATTGATTTATAAAAAGTGAATGGAAAATTTTTGAAAATTTCAACTTTGAAAGACTGATATAGAGACATATGTGGTTACATCATTGTTTCTCTTTCATAGTAAAAACTTCATGTTAGAAATGTTAACTGCCATTAGAGGGAAAACTCCCAACTAAGAATTCCACATACACCCATGAAACCACAAGCATTCAATAATCTCACAGAAGTAAAGCCCAGAGAGGGGAAATACATACAAGCTACCACCAAAAATAGCAGGAAACATCAATCAGTGGTCATTAATATCCCTTCATATCAATGTACTCAACTCATCTATAAAGTAACACACACTATCAAGATGGATACAAAAAAAGAAGCCATCCTTCTGCTGCATACAAGAAACACACCTCAACAACAAAGACAGACACAGGCTCAGAGTAAAGGGTTGGGAAAAGATTTCCAATCAAATGGTCCTAAGAAACAAGCTGGGGTTGCCATCCTAATATCTAACAAAGTAGACTTTAAACAAAAATCAATTAAAAAGGACCAAGATGGATATTACTTATTCATCAGAGGACAAATTGGTGAAGAGGAGATTTCAATCCTGAATTTTTATGCCGCTAATAAAAGGGCACCTATCTATGTAAAAGAAACACTGCTAAAGCTCAAATCCCACATCAGTTCTCTCACCCTAAAAGTGGGAGGCTTCAATATCCCACTTTCACCCCTGGATAGGTCAACCAGATAGAGACTCAACAAAGAAATAAGGAGTCTAACAGAGGTTATGATGCAAATGGATTTAATAGATGTTTATAGAAGCTTTCACTCAAACATGATGGAATATGCATATTTCTCAGCATCATATGGAACTTTTTCTAAAATTGAACACATAATTGGACATAAAGCAAATATCAACAGATACAAAAAAATGGAAATAATCCCTTGTAATGTATCAGACCACCAGGGCCTAAAGTTAGAGTTCAACAACATCAAAAATCACACAAAGCATACCAACTCATGGAAACTAAACATCACTCAGCTGAACTACCTCTGGGTCAAGGAAGAAATTAAGAAAGAAATCAAAGACTTCCTAGAATTTAATGAAAATGAATCCATAATGTACTCAAACTTGTAGGACACAGGAAAAGCAGTCTTTAGAGGAAAATTCATGGCACTAGATGCCTATATGAAAAGCCTAGAGAAATCCAACACTAGAGAACAAACAGCACCACTGAACCTGAGAACAATTAGAAACAGACTTACCTAGAAGGAGTAGACGGCAGGAAATAAACAAACTTAGAGATGAAATCAAGACAATTGAAACAAAAAGAACAATATAAAGAATCAATGAATCTAAGAGTTGGCTCTGGTCTGTGGTGTGTGTCCCCATACACTCCTTAGCAGACAGAGATAGACTTTGGCTGTGAGGGTTCCTCCAGCTGCTGCTAAGACAAGGGAACTTATGTGGCCACCCCGCCTCCAACTGCTCAAACAGAGAAGGACTGAGAACTCTGAAAGCCAGACTCAGACTCTGCCCAAAGGTGAAATAATGTCAGCAGGCCCCAGAGCCTGAATCCCTGCCAGGGAAACTTGTGTTCCAGTTCTGGTTCCAGTTCCGGGACCAGGTTCTGTCTGTGGTGCATGTCTCAACACACCCCTTAGCAGACAGGAATAGAGTCTGATGGTGAGGGCCTCCTATAACTGCACCTAAAAGGAGGGACATCGCACAGTGACCCCACATCAACTGCATCAGCAGAGAAAGACTAAGGACTTGAAATTCAGACCCCTGTCCAGAGCAGAGTCAGACATTGAGCAGACTACTTGCTCAGAGGTGACAGGAGACACACGAACCCTCTTGCCACAACTGACCAGGAGCCACCTAATCGTGAACCACTGAAGACATGGGCAGACGCCAGTGCAAAAATATCCATAATAATATAAAGAACAACAAGGTAAGTCCAGAAGAAAATGGTGGTTCTACAACTACAAGACCTGAACTGAGCAATGATGAGGAAGCAGAAGGAAGCAACACCAAAAATAACTTTATGATGATCACTGAAACCCTCAAAGAAGATATGAAAACTTCCCTTAAAGAAATAGAAGAAAATACAACCATAAAATTGGAAGAGATGAACAAATCTATGAAAGAAACATTCCAGGAACTAAAAACTCAAATACAAGCAATAAAAAAGGCACAAAATGAGGCAAAAATGGAAATAGAAAACCTGAAGAAAAAAGCTGGAAACACAGATCTAAGAAAAACCAACAGAATTAAAGAGATGGAAGATAGAATCTCTGAAGTGGAAGACTTAGTCGCTCAAATAGATATATCAGTCAAAGAAAATACTAAAACCAAAAAAGCCATAGCACAAAATGTTCAGGAAATCTGGGACACCACGAAAAGGCCTAACTTGAGAATAATAGGAATAGGAGAAGGAGAAGAATATCATATCAAACACTCAGATAATGTATTCAATAAAATCATAGAAGAAAACTTTCCTAACTTAAAGAAGGTAATATGCCCATAAAGATACAAGAAGCTTACAGAACACCAAATAGATATGACCTCCCGCCAAAATGTCAGTGTGCCACATAATAATCAAGCCACAAAACATACAGAACAAAGAAAAAATGTAAGAGCTGCAAAAGAAAAGGGCCAACTTTCCTATAAAGGTAGACCCATCAGAATGACACCTGACTATTCAATGGAAATGATGAAAGCTAGAAGGGCTTGGTCAAAAGTTATACAGACACTAAAAGAGCATGGCTGCCAAACTAGAATACTATACCATGCAAAATTATCAATCACCATAGATGGAATTAACAAGATATTTCATGACAAAGTCAGACTGAAACAATATCTATCTACCAATCCAGCACTATAGAAATTATTAGAGGGAAAACTCCAATCTAAGGACCCCAGATACACCCATGAAACTACAAACAATCAATAACCCCACAGAAGAATAGCCCAGAGAAAGGAAATACAAAAAAGTTACCACCAAAAATAGCAGGAAATATCGATCAGTGGTCACTAATATTCCTTATTATCAATAGACTCAACTCTCCTGTAAAACGACACACACTAAAAAGAAGGATACAACAACAGAAGCCATCCTTCTGTTGCCTACAAGAAACACACCTCAACCACAAAGACAGACACAGGCTTAGAGTAAAGGGTTGGGAGAAGATTTTCCAGTCAAGTGGTCCTAAGAAACACGCTGGGGTTGCCATCCTAATATCTAACAAAGTAGACTTTAAGCTAAAAGCAATTAAAAGGGACAAAGATGGTCATGGTCATTACTTATTCATCACAGGGAATATTGTTCAAGAGGAGATTTCAATCCTGAATATTTATGCCCCAAATATAAGGGCACCTACCTATGTAAAAGAAACACTGCTAAAGCTCGAATTCCACATCAATTCTCATACCCTAATAGTGGGAAACTTCAATACCTCACATTTACCTTTCAATAGGTCAACCAGACAGAGACTCAACAGAGAAATAAGAAGTCTAACAGATGTTATGATACAAATGGATTTAATTGATATCTACAGAAGCTTCTGGGGCTGGAGAGATGGCTCAGCGGTTAAGAGCACCGTCTGCTCTTCCAAAGGACCCGGGTTCGATTCACAGCACCCACATAGCAGCTAACAACTGTCTGTAGTTCCAGTTCCAGGCAAACACCAAGGCAAATAAATAAATAAAGTTTAAAAAAAAAAAAGAAGCTTCTACCCAAATGCAAAGAAATATACATATTACTCAGCTCCTCATGGAAATTTCTCCAATATCGACCACATAATTCGTCATAAAGCAAATATCAACAGATACAAAAAAAATTGAAAATAATCCCTTGTAACATATCAGACCACCAGTGCCTAAAGTTAGAATTCAACAACATCAAAAATCACACAAAGCATACCTCATGGAAACTAAACAGCACTCAGCTGAACCACCTCTGGGTCAAGGAAGAAATTAAGAAAGAAATCAAAGTCTTCCTAGAATTTAATGAAAATATATCCACAACATACTCAAACTTGTGGGACACAATGAAAGCAGTCTTAAGAGAAAAATTCATGGCACTAGATGCCTATATGAAAAACCTAGAGAAATCCAACACTAGAGAACTAACAGCTCAGCTGAAAGCCTTAGAACAATTAGAAGCAAACTCACCTAGAAGGAGTAGATGGCAGGAAATAATCAAACTTAGAGCTGAAATCAATACAATTGAAACAAAAACACAATACAAAGAATCAATGAATCTAAGAGTTGGTTCTTTGAGAAAGTCAACAAGATAGATAAGCCCTTAGCCAAACTAATCAAAAAGCAGAGAGATTGTCCAAATCAGCAAAATCAGAAATGAAAAGGAGGACATAACAACAAACCCCTAGGAAATCCAGAGAATTATCAGATCATACTTTGAAAATCTGTATTCCACAAAAATAAAAAACCTAGAAGAGATGCACATCTTTCTGGACAGGTACCATTTACCAAGATTAAACAAAGATCAGATTAATTACCTAAACAGGCCTATAACAATTAAGGAAATTGAATCTGTCATTAAAAGCCTCCCCAAAAATAAAAGCCCCGGTCCAGATTGTTTCAGTGCCGAATTCTACCATTGAAAGAAGAATTGTTACCATTACTCCTCAAACTGTTCCACACATTAGAAACTGAAAGAATATTGCCAAATTCCTTTTATGAGGCCACAATTACCCTAATACACAAGCCACTCAAAGACACAACAAAGAAGGAGAATTACAGACCAATTTCCCTCATGAATATTGATGCGAAAATTCTCAACAAAATTTTGGCAAACCGTATACAACAATGTATAAAAGATATCATCCACCATGACCAAATAGACTTCATCCCAGAAATGCAGGGCTGGTTTAACATACAAAAACCATAAACGATATCCATCATATAAACAAACTAAAGGAGCAAAACCACATGATCATATACTTATATGCTGAAAAAGCCTTTGAAAAAATCCAACACTCCTTTATGATAAAAGCCCTGGAGAAGTCAGGAATACAGTGAGAATATGTAAATATGATAAATGTGATTTACAAGAAGCTGACATCCAGCATCAAACTTAATGGAGAAAAACGCAAAGCAATCCCACTAAAATTAGGAACTAGACAAGGATGTCCTCTCTCCCCTTATCTATTCAATATATTTCTCAAAAGTTTAGCTAAAGCAATAAGAGAATAAAAGGAGATTAAGGGGATACAAATTGTAAAAGAAGAAGTGAAACTATTTTTATTTGCAGATGATATGATTGTATTCATAAGTGACCCACAAAATTCTGTTAGGGAACTTCTACAGCGGATAAACACCTTCAGCAATGTAGCTGAATACAAGACTAACTCAAAAAAATCAGTAGCCCTACTATACACTGAATATAACAGGGCTGAAAAAGAAATAAGGGAAACATCACCCTTTATAATAGCTGCAAGTAGCATTAAATACCTTGGAGTAACTATAACCAAAGAAGTAACAGATCTATTTGACAAAAGAAAGAAATTGAAGAGGATATCAGAAAATGGAAAGCTCTCCCATGTTCCTGGAAAGGCAGGATCAACATAGTAAAAATGGAAAATCTACCAAAAGCAATCTACAACACAATATCCCAACACAATGTTTTATGGACCTTGAAAGAACAATACTCAACTTCATTTGGAATAACAGGAAAGGCAGGATTGCCAAAAAATTTTGCTCAAGATAATAGCCTCAGAAGGCATCACCGTCCCTGACTTCAAGTTATAATATAGAGCTACAGTAATAAAAGCAACCTGGTAGTGGCATAAAACCAGACTTGTGGATCAATGGAATAGAATTGAGGATCTGTTCATTAACTCCAAATCCTATGAACACCTGATCTTTTACAAAGAAGCTCAAAATATTCAATGGAAAATGATAGTATCTTTAACAAATGGTTTTGTCATAGCTGGATGATAGTGTGTAGAAAAAATTCAAATAGATCCAAGCCTATCACCCTCCAGAAAATTCAAATCCAAGTGGATCAAAGACCTCAATATAAACCCAGCCACACTGAACTTGATAGAAAAGAAAGTGGGAAATACCCTCCAACGAATTAGCACAGATGACCACTTCCTAAATATAACACTGTTACCACAGACACTAAGAACAACCATCAATTAGTGGGACCTCCTGAACCTGAGAAGCTTCTGTAAAGCCAAGGACACAGTGAATAGGACAAAATGATGCCTACAGAATGGAAAAAGATTTTCACCAACCCTACAAGTGATGGAGGACTGATTTCTAAAATATATAAAGAACTCAAGAAACTAGAGGCTACAACCTTGAGTAACTTAATCAAAAAATGGGGTTCAGATCTAAAAAGATAATTCTCAGCAGAATTACAAATGGCTGAAAGGCACATGAAAATGTGCTCAACATTTTTAGCCATCACAGAAATGCAAATCAAAACAACTTCCACCTGTCTGATTGGCTAAGATAAAAGACACAAATGACAGCTTATGCTGGAGAGGTTGCAGAGCGTGGGAAACACTCCTCCATTTTTGGTGGGAGTGTAAGTTTGTTCAGCCACTTTGGAATGCAGTATGGTGGTTTCTCAGTAAACTGGGAATCACTTTCCTCAAGGATCCAGCAATATCACTACTACTAGACATATACCCTAAAGATGCACATTTGCACTTCAAAGGCATTAGCTCAACTATGTTCATAGCAGCATTATTTGTAATAGCAAGAACCTGGAAACAACCTAGATGCCCCTCAACTGAAGAATGGATTAACAATCTGTGGTATATCTAGACAATGGAGTAATACTCAGCAGTAAGAAAAAATGATATCCTCAAATTTGCAGGCAAATGGATGGACTTGGAGAATATCCTCCTGAGCGAGGTATCACAAACTCAGAAAGATAAGCAAGGAATATACTCACTCATTAGTGGACTCTAAACAAAAATCAAAAAGCTGCAAAAAAGAAATATCAAAAAAAAGCATGTCCAAGCTACAAACCACAACCACTGAACAGCTTGGGATCTGAATCACCTTTGACTTGCACCTTGGATCCCACTCCCTCCAGAGGAATACCTGACCCAGTCTTGGTACTAGGGTGAGGAAATTGGATCTGAACTAAGCCATATTTGGACCTTTGGACCTCCTGCCCTTCCTGGGGAGCAGATAAAGAGATGTGGAAATAGTGAGTGGCTGGAAGGTATGGGAGGGGAAAGGGAGCTTGAACAAGGATATACATGGATAAAAAATATGACTTTATTCATAATAAAAAAGAATGAGTATACTACCATCTAGTCATCATTAGGGATATAGATTCAATCTTATAAAATTGTATGTACAATGTATTAGTAAAAGTGAAAGTGGAAAAAATTATCAAAAGAAGTACATTTGCATTAAAAGACTATACCTGCCCTGATGTATGCTGAACATTAATATTGGAATAGAGTATAAATCAGGGGCTTCCAGCTTCAGAATTTCCTTGTTGTATGCCGAATAGTGCACAAAAGAGAGAGTTATGGGCCAAGCATGGCTGCGAATAACTTGAGAAAAACATATGGGCCACTACTTCTGAGCTATCTGACTATGGATCTTAGAACATCTACTGACCCATTTCCCTTCTTAACAACATTTATTCTTGAACAAAGCATTTCCCAACTCTTTAATTTTACTTTTTTCTATTGTTTACTCAAAAAAGAATAAACCATGTTTGTTTCTGAGAAAAATAGAAATGTTAACTGCATTTTACTCCTTGAATTTACATCATTAAATTTAATTTGAGTGTCTATTTCTTTGCAGAGATTTCTGTACAACTCCTTTGTAATCTTTAGAAATTTTAAATATAAAAATAAACTGTTGATTGAGTGTCTGGTTTGAATTCCTCATATTCAAAAATAATCATCTGTCAATGTAGGCAGATCAGTCTAAAATCCACTGTGCTGAAAGCTATGGAGCTGGTGAAGGGACAGTTTGACAAACCCACCTGTTATAATGTTTTGCTCTAGACCCATCTTTGGCTATCAGTCCTTGTGATTCCCCTGGAAACAATTCAGAGGAGTTCTATGGGCGGTAGTGTAGAGACAGGAAGATCTGAGTCATCAGATCTCCCTCTAAGCCCTTAAGATAACACATGTAGTCTGTATTCAGAATCCAACTTCAATTATGCCTCCATATGCACACAGGATTGTGTTACAGGAAGAAATATTTTTCTAAGTTGTACTGTACTTAAAATTCTTAAAATGAGCTACCTGGTGTCAGGGAATCTCAATGTTTGAACAAGCTCTGGCTACTGAATCTTCTTGAACCTGATTTCCTTCTTGCCTCACATGGGTTTTTATTCTGCCAACACTGATGTTGACAAAGACCCCATAATTTATTACAAGATAAATTTGAGCACTCTAGACAATGACCAGAGAGGCTGTTATACTAGCTTTCTATTGTAGGTAGGCTTTGTACTATTTCTAAAGTCTCTGGAGTAGACAGCTTCACAGAGGTGCATTTTCCTGACCACCTGAGTCTTTAGAGCATCTGGGTTAACTCTTCCAGGGAAGTTAATTGTATTCTCTGCTCTTTACTGAAAGACTGGATAGCAACCTTATGATTGTCCAGGCAGTTCAGGATGTCATGTCTCCATCCATGGCCCCAGGTCCAGATCCAATTGTTCTGACCAATATTTAGAGACTGGTCACTTTAGTCACTGTTTTCAAAAGCTGCTGATTATGAGAGAGGGGTCAGTTGCCCTTGATTTTTAAGTCTATTGATTCCTAACTCTACATAACACCATACTTATCTTACATTTTGTGCATTGACTATATGATATGATTTGAGCATATGGACCAAAATTCTTCCTAAAATTGTTAATAAGGTTTAATTGACTTTTTAAATTCTAGAATGAGAAAATTAGAAGCTCAATTTTTTTTAAAGTTCTATTTTCATCAGTTTAATATCAGAGTGTACAAAGGAGAGGGCTCTCTTTAGAGTCACAATTAGCACCAACCATCAAACAATTATAAAACAGACACAATATTTCTCCTTGCTTCTGAACTTCCAATAGTCAAGTGTGTGCTTGCTTAGTACCAATATAGTGACATGAATTTAGGTAGGAAAGCAGAAGGAACAGTCTTTCTGCCATTACCATTTCTCCCTGAACATAAACTGGACTCTGAGTGCAGGAATTCTTACCACTGAGATAGTAGTGCTGAGCTCTGTGCTGATAAAGGCTCCAACATACAGTTAGTTCAATTGCAAATTATGTTTTCCCACAGTGGAAAACTATCGAAATAGAAGATGCTGCAAGGCTTTTAGATAACAATTAATATAGTTGTGCAACTGGTTGTGTTAACAGTTGGAAGTCATGCATATTTTCCTTCTATCATTTTTGAGTCTCAGCTTTTCTGTGGGGCATATTGTGTGGTACATAAAGCTGGGCTCTGAACATGAGTGGTAGTTTTGCCCTGAATAAAATAAGTAAACATGTACATTCTTCCCATTCTCATTCTCTTTCTCTCTCTCTCTCTGTCTCTCTGTCTGTCTCTCTCTCTCTCTCTTTCCTTCTCTCCCTCTTTCTCTGTAGGTTGTCTTGGTAATCTCATGGCTGCTCTTTAGTGCTGTACTTTTCTTTCCCTGGTGTGAAACATTCTGTCTTGAAATGCATTTGGCACTAGCTGGTAGCAGAGTTAACTGAAAATGGTTCATTTTCCCCCCAGAAAGTGATTTGCTTTGATCATAAAAGAACATTTCTTGGGATTGCTCTATGATAGCATGAGAAGAAAAATGATTATCACAAATACCATTTTGATGTCCACCATTAGATATACAGTCTCAAATGACTGCTGTATGTTTACTATGTCAAAGGTATATAAACTACAGAGAGAAATTTATCTTATTTTTAGAAGCTGGAAATTTTTAGAGCTAAATAATTTAAGGGGAAAGTGAAAAGGTTTGACATTTTATAACCATTCCATATTGAAAATGAATACTTACAACCCACTATCCCATACTGTCATTTTCAGAAAGAGAACAGAGTAAAGCTTGCCACGACAAAACACTCTGCAGTGTTATCTGCTACAAGCCAAGAAGGGAAGCTATAACCCATGCTTCTACTTGGATGCATTTATTGAAAATTGACTTTTAAATCTAAATTATATAAGTGATACATTCTTTTTGTAAAAAAAAAAAATTAAAAAGTAAAGTTCGTCCACTCTTCCCACAGACCATCTGCTTTCAAAGTTCTACTCTCCTGCTTCCCAGAAGAAATCATTATTATTAAATATTTCGGCTTTTTTTGATACAGGGTTTCTATTTGTAGCCTTAGCTATCCTGGAACTTCTCTGAAGACCAGGCTGGCCTTGAACTCGAAGATCCACCTACGTCTGCCTTCAAGTACTAGGATTAAAGACATGCATCACCACTGCTTGCTCATGAAGACATTATTAACTATTATTAAACATTCTATACTCATATTTTCAGGCATTTTTAGTGTGCATAGTAGTGCACATGAGAACACACACACACAGTTCAGAGGTATGTCAGCATTTCTGGAAGAAGGAGTTCTGCATAGATTGGCACAAGCAATGTGGAACATTATCCACATGGAAATATGTTTCTTGAATCATATATAAGCAGTTACTTTTCCATTTTCATTTAAAATTATTTATGCAACTGTTGTTGAATTTTTCCAGAGTGCTGTCAAAGGCACTCTACAAGTTCTCAGTTGCTGGCTGGATCCTTTCTTGAACTCTTCTATTCTCTCAAAAGTCCTTTAGAGAATTTCAAGCTTGTATTACCAGACCTTTTATAAAGAAGGACATATCCTTCTTTATAAAAGGTCTGGTAATGTCACTAATAAACTGCTTTGGTCTGAATATGTCAAATGTTCCTGATAGGCAAAAGTTTTTGAACACTTGTTCTCTAGCTAGTGGCAATTTTTAGGAAGGTTATGGAATCTTAGGGGTGATGCTTCCTTAAAGGAAGTACATCTGTGGAGGTGAGCCTTGAAGTTTTGTCTCCTGGCTTCACTACTTATCTACCCTCTGCTTTGAGGATGTAGATGCAATGTGACTAGGCACTTTATATTCATTCTACCACTCATTTTCCATGGTCATACACTATATTTCCCAGTCTAAGACTACACAACTATATTATTCCTTTTAGGTCCCATGTTCTTATAAAGTTAGTAATAGCAACAAGGAATACACTTGTCAATCAAGATTTTGTTTTGTTGGTATTTTGAGTCAGGGTTTCTCTACATATCTTTGGAACCTGTCATGGAACTTGCTCTGTAGATTTGACTAGCCTTGATCTCACAGAGATCCATCTACTTGTGTCTCCAGAGTGCTGGGATTAAAGGCATGTGCCACTACCTCCTGGCTAATCATGATAAATTTTAATTTATTTCCCTGATGACAAATATGCAGGAAGAAAGGCTATCATAATACAAAGCTAAATTACATAAAACTTACTCAACTTATAACAGTAGTCATTATTAATTGAGTTTAGACTAATTGTTTGAAAATACATATTACTGTGTAATTTTTATAAGGTATATTTGAAGAATATAGAATAACATCATTGAAAAATATCTGCATCTTTTGTAGTTATCTATTGATCTTTATTTATGCACTATGTAGCAAGTGGAAAAATTATAATAGCATCAAACAACATAAGCTGTATTAGAGAGTTATCTTAGTGTAAGTCTTAAGTTGGCTAATAAACAGCATATTTTCATGTTTTTTGTTTCCGTTCTTGCTCTGATTCTCCACAATGATGGATTATGATCTGGGAGTATGAGCCAAATTACATCCTTGCTGATAGTTGTTTCTGATTAGAATCTTTTATTGCAGCTACAGAAAGGCAAACTGGAACAGATATTGGTACCAGAAGTGGGGTTAGTGTTGTGATGAATCCCACTGTGTTTGTTTTTAATGTCCTTGGATTATTTATTTTGTGTATGATTTTGGAACTTTGAGCTGGAAAAGTCAGAATGTTTAGGGATTAATATACTGTGTTAGTGAGATCTTGGGAAATAAGAATACTGAGAGAAATGAAGACAATGAAGGCTTGACTTGTGAAGTTTCATAGAAAGTAAAGATTGTTTTTTTTTTATCTGATGATATTTTTTTTCCTTCTTTATTTTGTATTTACCAAAAAAAACACAGTAAAAAGAATTTAAAATGTGGAAGAGTTAACAATAACTATACAGAGGATAAGAATGATAAGCATGGTTTATCAAGGGTGGAAATACAAATAAGATAGCTACACATACATTTTTTTGTGTTCATCTTTCCCTCTGAATTTTTTTTTCCATCCCTGTATATCCTTATTCAAGGTCTCTTCCCCCTCCCAACACATCTGGTCATTTTTCTTCTCTGAAACTCCCCATCCACTCCCTGGGAAGGGAGCAGACAGTCCTATGGTCCCACTGACCCAATAATGCTTAGATCAGTCTCCACTTCTGGCCAAATCCAGTTCTTTCCCCCCTCCCTCAAGAGTGAGTCAGGTGTTCCTATAGTTGGACTGGGGTTTGAAGGGTCAGTCCAGGGTGTTTCTGATCCCAAGCTGTTCCGTGGTTGTGGTTTGCCGCTTGGGCATGTT
>PVIH01020193.1:20613-33284 GCA_004025045.1 Sigmodon hispidus | reverse complement strand
AAAAAAAAAAAAAAAAAAAAAAAAAAAAAAAAAAAAAAAAAAAAAGAAAGTTGCAGACAAATGGTTGAAACTAGAACATTATATCCTGAGTGACATTAACACAGACAAAGAAAGACAAACATGGCATGTACTCACTCATAAGTGGACACAAGATGTAAAACAAAGGATAACTAGACTACAACACACAGCTGCAGAAGGACTAGCTAACAAGGGACACTCTAAAATAGACACATGGATTGCTCTGGGAAGGGGAAAAAGGTGAGATCTCCTGAGTAAACGGGCATGAGGGAGATCAATAGAGGGGTGGGGAGGGGGCATGAGAACATGAGAGAACAAGATGGTCGAGCCTGGGGAGAGATAAAGAGGGACAGAAATGAAGGAGATATCTTGATAGAGGGAGACAATAATGAGTTAGGAAGAAGCCTGGTACTAGGGAAATTCCTAAGAATTCACAAGGATGACCACAGCTTAAACTACTAGCAGTAGTGGAGGGGGTGCCTGAGCTGGTCTTCAGTAAACAGATTGGTGAGTATCCTGTCATCATAGAGCCTACATCCAGTTACTGATGGAAGCAGATTCAGAGACCAACAGCCAGGCACCAGGCCATACTCCAGACGTCCAGTTGTAAAGAAGGAAAAGGGATTATATGGGCAAAAGGCTTTAAGATAATGATGGGAAAATCTACAAATACCACTGAATCAAGCTCACAGAAACTCCTGAACTTTAGATTGACAGCTAATGAGCCTGCATGGGACCAGGCTAGGCCCTTTGCATAAAGGAAACAGTTGTATAGCTTAGACTGTTTGGGGGTCCCTGGCAATGGGATCAGAATCTATACCTGGTGCATGAACTAGCTTTTTGGAGTCCATTGCCTGTGGTGAGACGCCTTGCACCACCTTAATGCAGGGAGGGTGTCTTGGTCCTGCCTCAAATGAATGTACCAGGCTTGGATGATTCCCCATGGGAGGCCTTACCCTTTTAGAGAAAGGGAAAGGATTAGGGCAGGGATTAGAAGGAATAGACGGAATAGAGGAGAAGGAATCTGTGGTCTATATGTAAAATGAATAAAAATATTCTTAAGTAAAAAAAAAAATCAAGTGTGTGACGAAAGTTGGCCAAAGGATATGAAAACACACTTCCCATAAAGTTATCTCAGTAGACATGAAGGAGTATAATATTTGAAGATATGCACCAATATAAAAGATTCATATTATAAAGCCTAGAGCAATCCCTAAAATGAAAAAGATACATATTACATAATCCAATAATAGACATAAAATAATAAATGCTTCATTAATCTAAAAAAAGAATACATGAAACAAAATTAAAATAAATAAACAAATGGCCCTTAGATCTGTCACCATAGTTAACTCAAAGTGAATCATAGACATCAGTATGACGCTCGCAGAACTTTGAACTAGAGGAAGTCAGCGAGAGGAAAACACCTAAACATGTGTGCTTACATATAACACAAAAGGTATGACTACAAAAGAAGCTGGGTGCATCAGAAAATAAAACCTTCTGATGAAAAAAAAAAATACTTTTGAGAAAAAAGGCAAATAAACCACAGAGAAAATATTTGCTAAAGGCATATCTAATTAGAAGAAACACCATCTAAAATATTCAAATAACTCTTAAAATGAACCAAAAATGAGTAGTCCAGCTAAAAATAAACATTCAACAGAGGTCAACACTTCACCAAAGAAAAGTTAAATAACTGAGAGACTGGAGTACATTAAAGTTTCTATCTTAGTACTTGGGAGAGTAAAAGTGGGTACCAGAGGCAAAGGAGTGCTGGGCAAAGTCATCAGTAATGCTAGGACATCTGCAGAACTCACGAGTTCTGCAGCTGGTGACCGCATGTGACAGTAATGCATTTTCAACTCTCATGATGAATGTTCAAGTGTGGGTAAGAGGACCAAGAGTCCTGCACAGGCTGAGCACTCTGCTGAACCCTAGCCTTGACCTTTGGTTTGGCTGTATCTCCAGTCTTTCCAAAAGCCTTTAGAACAGTGGTTCTCAACCTCTCTGATACTGATTCTTTAATACAATTCCTCATGCTGTGGTGATCCCCAAGCATAAAACTATTTTTGTTGCAACTTTATAACTGTAATTTTTTGATTGTTATGAATTATAATGTAAATGTCTGCATTTTCTGATGATCTTAGGTGACCCCTGTGAAAGGGCCATTTGACCCTCAAAAGGTTGCAACTGATGGGACGACAGCCTCTGCTTTGAATGTTAGTGCTCTATTAGTTTTTACCAATGTGTCATTTTTAAAGGGAGACCTTGATAGTAGAGGAGTTATACATTGTGAGGTTAGAGTCCTGGGGAAAGTCTCTATCTCACTTGTTATGAACCCTATATAACTCTAAAAGATAAAAAGTGTTTAAATTACAAAATCTATTACACTAAGAATAAATTTCAGTAAAGCATTAAAACATTTAAAAAAACTAAATTCTATCTTTATTATGCTGAATAAAATATTTCTTTAGACTTATAGACACCAGTTAAATTTGGATTGTGATCTGTTCATATTTTGTGCTCTGAAGAGAAGCACATGTTCACTACATAAAGCAGACAATGGATATGCCATTACAAGTAGGCTCATCTAGAAATCAATAAAAATCTCCTTTGCTCAATTATTAAATTTCTCTTATAAATTCTATGAAAATGATTTTAAGAATCAAGTATCTTCCTAAATTATATCATCTAGTAGCTTATCATGAAATTATTAAACACATGAACAGAAAGAAAACAATAATATAACCTTATTCTTTATCATTCCTTTGTTTTGTTTTGAATTTTTGTTGTTTTTTTATTCAGGTTTTCTGTGTTTTTTTCTGCAGTTTGAATCCAGACCCTTACACATGGTAGGCAGGCAATCCACACTGAGCTGTACACAAGTCATCTGTTTTCTTTTTGAAAGACAACATACAGCGAGTTATTCTTATATGCTGGCATTAGTCCCAGGGCAGTGCTTTAAACACCCCACCAGCACCATGTATGAGCAGCAGTTCTTTTACATGAGACCCATGAATGGCAGATTTATACTAGTTAAGCAAAGTAAATTTATTACTCACAGATGGGCAATAAAGAAAACTAAAGAAGTGGGATTTGTGTGGGCATGTCCCTAAAGCCCAGGAAAGCTGCTCGGAACTGATGGAAGCTCCATATACAGTACATCACATGGCAGCTTAGCAATCCCAAAAGGAAATGCATTCAGAGTTTCAGACCCAGGAAAAACTAGACGTAATGGGTGGGAGCAATCCCATTGTATTCCAGAAGGAATAGCTGAAAGCAGCCTGTTCACACTACCCTCTCCTTATCTCAGGCTGCTACATTCCCAACATGTGCTACAGTCATTTTTGAAAATTACAAGGGAAATTGGAGATATCTAGCTTGCCAAGGCCACCTGGAAATTCATCTTATAGACATAGAATTCCAGGGGTAAAGAGCTATTATTTAATTCAAATGCATAGTTTAAAATATTGCATTTCCTGTTGCTCACATTATCAACCACTGAGGAATAAAGACATTGAACAGAAAGCATAGCACTCATGGAAAATCTACATATATGACAAAGTTGAGCATATAAAATATCTATTGTCATGTATAGAATATTAATATCATTCAATATGTCCAATCTTAAAAATATAATTCAATAAATCTAGAATGTGTTTACATTATTTTAATATGAAATATTATTTAATTATCTTTTAAGTTTAGTAAAGTTTTTCTAATAATAGAAAAGTTCTTTATGAAACATGCTTAAGTTTATATTAAGTAATTTCCTAGTATCTCCTTTTTTATTATATACTTGGTCCTTATTCACTGACCTTACCAGTGATAAGCAAAAATGAAGAATATTTGTTGACTACAAAGTATGTTTCATATTGCACGCACACACATACACATATACTTATATATATATATACACTTTTTATCATTTGCTTTCTATAATTTGTAATTTTCTTTCCTAGAATTTAATTCCCTTAGATAATTTTGTCTGACAATTGGGTATTAATCCTGAACCTTAGAAAGCACAAATTTAGCTACAAAAGATTGAATGCTATCTAAAAGCACAATAGATATGTCCAAAATGGTAAATAAATAAATAAGTAAATGGGATAGAATGGAAATGTCCACAACAACAATGCAGATATCTGTTGGATCCTATGCAAACATCCAGATTATACATTGATCCTGAAGAATGGCTGCATAGACAGCTCAAAAGTAATGTTAAAAGTCCACTATTTTGAGAATTCCTTATGCTCATTCCTCACAACAATTTGCACATAGCAATGGCCATTGTACTGTTAAAAAAAAAATGTCAAACTTGCCATATCTCAGCAAAATGAAAGCTAAGGTAACTAATTTACACAGTAATTAAAGAAACTGGTGCTCAGTGACTACCTCAGTCTAATGAGATGATTCTGACAATTAAACATTACTTAACATTAATAAAAATGAGACACATTGCTATGCATTTCTTTTAATTTTACTAAAAAATTATAAAGACTCAGGAACAGTTAGTACTATTCCCAATGCTATGTTTCCTACTCTTATGGAAAGATACCAGTCTGTTATAGACAGAGCTGACACATGGTTTTTGGAAGAAAAGAATGAAGTAGAATAAATGGAAGTGGAGAACAAGCCACATCTTCTGCAGTTGTTACCACAGCTCATCTCCAGAAGAATCCAGGAGGAAATGTTGTCCCATTACCACAGCTCATTCACAGAAGAATTCAAGAAAAAACAATGTTCACATTTTACACCTAAATAAACTAATTAGAAATTAATATCATTCTCAAGGTAAGTATATTACAAAACTGGCTTCTAAGTCCATATCCTTGTTGATTCCAATGTCCATGTTATTGTCATCTCTGTGATACTTCAGCTTATCACAAACTTTTCACATTTAGGATAATTTCAATACATGTTTAAAACCCAAGTCTGTTGGGTGGAGATGATTCAACTCCTTCCGATAAACCCCACATTAGGCATTCAGTTAACTACCGGATGTGTGCCAAAACATTTAACAAATATCTTTTCCTTCTATGACCACAGCAAGTGATGGGGTGATTGCTCACCTTTTAGTTACAATCCATTAGCAAGCAACACTCTGGAAGGCTAGATCTAAAAAAAAAACCACACTGTACCCAATGTGCTGAAGATAATGCACAGGCATACTGCAGAATCCTCACCCTTGCCTTGCTTCTCCCTCTGGGTTTGCCACCCATGGTTATCTATTATTTATACAGAATAGTAAATGTGTAATTCTATTGATGAGTAGAGCTTCTGCCAGAAAGGTCACAGACACGGTTCTCTTCCTGTGCCTTAAACAAGTCTTTGATTCATTAGCTTTTTAAAAACTTAATCAATAGTTTCTGAGCACCTAATTGATGGGAAAACCCATAAACTCTTAATGACTTATTGGAAAATTTTTATAAATATAATAAACATAAACCTAAATTAAATACTGAAATAATACACGTTAACATCCTCGAAGAATATTGTCTACATTAGAAATAAGACCTATAATGTATGATCAGCCCAAGTATGGCAAATGACCCAATGATAGAAGCAAAACTAAAGTATCTGCCTGAAAACATTAGTTCATTTGAGAAGAAACAATATACATTACTACAAAACAAGGCTTTGCTTTCAGCCCATACCCCAGTGTAGGAGAATCTTCCTAGGAGGTGTTGCAAAGTGGAGCAGGGAGGGGGAAACAGTTGTAACCAGCACTGGAAACAAGCCAGGGGTGTGTTATGTGCAACAAGTAGGGCGGAGGAGCTGTTTGTAAGCTAAGAAAGATAACGGCCTTGAAGTGTGTTGATAGACTGGTGCATAAAATTCCTGACCCGCCTCCCCCCACCCCCGCCAGTACCAATAGCACTTAGTTTTTAAAAGAAGAACTCATATAATTGTAATAAATTGTAATAAAAACTGCAAGGGGACCCAATCCATGATGTTTCATTTGGCTTCCATAATACATAAAAAAATATACAAACAGATGCTAAATGGATACAGTAGGTTGTATATTCATGTGTGTATGTATACATATGTGTGTATATATGTATAAGTATAATCACATGTACTGATGTATATTCATGTAAAAACCGTAATTAAAAAGAGATCATGAACTTGGGAGGAGGAGGCAATTTGGAGAGTTGGAGGCAGGAGAGAAGGACAAAAGTAAAGAAGATGCAGTGCTCATATACAAAAATCTCAAAAAATATTTTTAAAAACAAATGTATTAAATTTAAATGGAGCATGTATAATTAAATGGCCATAACATGACTCTGAAATTTAACAATATTATATTTGTGATTTGTTGGACTAACATCTCAGCTTTAAATGCATTTTAGGTTGAAAAATAAGCCAACAAGGTGACTCAGCACATATGGAAATTTCCTGCCAAGCCTGATGTCCTGAGTTCTATCCCAAGACCAAAAGTCAGAAAGAAAAAACAACTCCCAAAGTTGTCCACTGAGCTCCACACATGTGCTTTGGCATGTGAACACACAAATGAATAAATATGTTTCAATTAAAGTTGAAAACTTCCCAATTTTAATCATATTACAGCAATGTAAATGAAAGACTCTTTAAATTTCTTCTGTTTCAATACACAGAGAACCAACCACACTCTTGGTATCTTGAGCCATTCATCTTCTTTGTTTGAACTCAGGAAAATATTTTTAAAAGATACAGATTTTGTCATTAATATTTTCTTAACATTGGGTATCATTGTTAGTTTCTTATATAAAATTAAACTATTTTCCTCAACTCTTCTATAAGGGATTCCATATTCTATATTCACATGGTGGTAGCAATTTTGTGTAGTACATCAAATGTAATTATTAATGATAAGGTTGTTTATAGATATAGTTTGTGGGTAAAAATAATAATGTATTTGTCTCAAAACAGCTATTTTCATATACATTAGTACAACTATTGTACTGGTGTGTCAAATATGAATAGATGGAAGAATGGATGAATGAAGAATAGAGGAATGAATGGACAGATGATGGGATGAATGCATGCATGCCTGGAAGTGTGGGTGGATGAATGGACACATAATAGGATGAATGCATACATGACTAAAAGGATGGGTGGCTAAATGGACAGATAGAATGAATAAATGCATGCAAGCATTGAAGGGTAGGTAGATAGAAATAAGGAAGGAAAGGTATATGAGTGGATAGATGGATGGATTGATAGATGGATAATACATGCATGAATTCATGCATGTGTGCATGGATTGGAGGAAAAGTAGTTTTGTAAATTACATTCTAAAATATACAATCCAAATTCAGAACCAGCAATAAAGAAACTAGTGTTTCTCATGGAGTTCACATTCTTCTTCATTTTCAGGTTTGTCTCATAACTGACTTTTCCTTATCTTCTGAGACAAACTCAGTGTCTATGTAAATGATAAGAATAAAAGTCTATAAAGTTTTGTGTGTGTGTGTGTGTGTGTGTGTGTGTGTGTGTGTGTGTGTGTGTGTCTATAGTTAGTTAAAGGAGAGTGAGTGAGGCATATTTTAAAGGCATGTAGGTAATGTCTCAGTGGTTATATTACTGTAGAAAATGTCTTTCTCTCCTCCCAACAACCACAGAACTGCTTTCACTCCTCAGAGAGAAATGTTAATTTTCTTTGGGGAATTTGATATATAAATGCTATGTATGAATAATGAATTTATAGCATTTCTCCTTCCTTCAAATCTACTCATGTTTCCTTCAGTCCTTTTCAAATTCATGGGCTCGTTCTTTGATTATTATTGCATGCACACACGCACACACACACTTGTGTGTGTGCGTGTGTGTGTGTGAGAAAGAGAGAGAGATGGCAGAAGTAAGGAAGCAACATGGCATCATGATTTCTGCTTACCTTTAGGTTGTGGGAGACAAGCAAGGGCAACAGCAATAGTCTATGTTGTTTGCAAAGACTTTTGGACTTCCTTGACCAATGATTCAAAAACAAGTTTTGCATGACTGACACTGGTGGTTTTGTTAGATAGTTCATGGCTCCTGGGATGAAAGCACATCATAATTCCAAGTGATATCATTAAATATTTTACACATATATGTCACATATGTATGTATAATGTATGTAATTTTAAGTAAACATAAAATAATGATTCCTTATGATTTTCTCAACCATTCTTAGAATTATTTATTCTTCTTCCATCCCTTTCCATCCTCACTTGCTTCCAAGTTAAAGCCTCTCTTCTCCTGTTTTTGTCATTTCATTCTCACAGCAACTTTGTTCTACAGTATTTCTTTAATTTTTTGTGATTGTTGGTGGCTAATAAGTATTTATATTAAAGTTGTCTGTGCTATTGAAGTAAAGACCTTTGAAAGTAACTGTCCAAAGTACCATAGTAATTTTCATTTAATTTATTGTTTTATGCGACTGTGTTTTTTACTAAATAATTATATATACACCTCATGAATGCAGAGTCCAATGGTGCCTGAGAAAGGTGCAAGATCCCCTGGAACTAGAGCTATATGTCCTTGTAACTTGCCATGTGGATACTGGGAACCAAAGCAAGGTCCTCTGAAAGAGCTGAGCCATCTTTTCAACACCATGTTATGAACTTTTAAGGACATATATAGTTTACATGAAGTAGGGAATATAAAGAATTGAGTAAGACTTATTAAGAACTTGTTCATGTTAGTTGAGGCAGCAAGAATAAATTGTAATATCACCCCCAAAGTATAATGCCTAAAACACAACAGAAGTTGACTCTCCTTTGCACAAAATCTAAACTGAACAAGAATTTCTCTGGCATCAAAAAGTCCATAAACGTAGAGAATGGTTAGATCAAATCTAACACATGGGATGTTAATGTACACTGTACTGCTAACAAATGAGAAATACCTTTTCCCTGGGTGTCCATAAAATATTGTTGAGTGATGCGTTGACACTACTGAAAACTGTATGGAGTGGGGAACTCTGGATGATGTCACTGAGTTGGGAGCCCTGCTGCATTTGGAAAGAGGGAAGATCCATTTCCGAGCAGAGGGACAAGCTATGACGGCTCACGCCTATAAACACAGAGCTCAGCACAATTCAGGAAGACACTGTGCTGTGGAGTAAAAGCTTTGTCTTCCAAGTGCTTTTAAAGGAGCTATGTCTATATGTGTTACATGATACAGCTCCAGTAGACATTCTATGGGGCATATGACATTGAAGATTTCTGGTGTTGTTATATACTATGCCTTAGAGTTTGAGAATTTTGAATCTTACAATAAAGTTATACATTACATGGATTAACAAACAAGATGTCATTATAGATTCCTTATTATTTTAAACCTGCTCTAAAGCTAAGAATATATTATTGCATGGATGCTCTTGTAGCTCCAGTTGACCTCCATCCCTAGCTCCAGACTACAATTTAAAAAGTAACTAGTGGCTTCTGGGACCGGGTACTGTCTGCAGAGTAAGTCCCAGCGAACTCTTTAGCAGGTGCAGATAAAGTCTGCCTGTCACCATACCCACAGCTGCTACTGAGGGAATTTGCACGGCTACCCACCTCGACCTCGAACTCAGCAAACAGATAACTTCTGGGGTCTCTGAAGGGCAGATTCAGACCCTGCCCAGAGAGGTGACAGGAGGCACACAAGCCCGAGTGCCACAACTGACCAGGAGCCACCTAATTGTGGACCATTGAAGCCATGGGCAAACGTCAGTGCAAAAAAATACATAATAATACAAAGAACAACATGGTAACTCCAGAAGAGAGTGGAGATCTTACAAATACAAGACCTGAACTGAGCAATGAAGAGAAAACAGAAGGAAGCAACAGCAAAAATTCCTTTTTGATGATTATCAAAGCTCTCAAAGAAGATATGAAAAATATCCTTAAAGAAATAGAAGAAAATACAAATAAAAAAATTGAAGACATGAACAAATCTATGAAAGAAACATGCCAGGAACTAAAAGCTGAAATAAAAGCTGAAATGGAAGCAATAAAAAAAGGCACAAAATGAGGCAAAGATGGAAATAGAAAACCTGAAGAAAAAAGCTGGAACCACAGATACAAGCATAATAAACAGAGTTCAAGAGATGGAAGATAGAATCTCTGAAGTGGAAGACTCAGTAGCTCAAATAGATATATCAGTCAAAGAAAATAGTAAAACTAAAAAAAGCCATAACTCAAAATGTTCAGGAAACCTGGGACACCATGAAAAGACCTATTTGAGAATAATAAGAATAGAAGAAGGAGAAGAATACCAGCTCAAAGACACAGATAATGTTTTCAATAAAATCATAGAAGAAATCATCCCTAACCTGAAGAAGGAAATGAATATAAAGATACAAGAAGTTTACAGAACACCAAATAGATATGATCCCCCAAAAAAGTCAGTGCACCACATTATAATCAAGCCACAAAACATACAGAACAAACAAAAAATTTTAAGAGCTGCAAAAGAAAAGGGCCAACTCACATATAAAGGCAGACCCATTACAATAACGCCTGACTATTCAATGGAAACGATGAAAGCTAGAAGGGCTTGGACAGAAGTTATACAGATGCTAAAACAGCATGGGTGCCAAACTAGAATACTATCCCATGCAAAATTATCAATCACCATAGATGGAGTAAACAAGGTATTTCAGGACAAGTCAGACTGAAAGAATATCTATCTACCAATCCAGCACTACAGAGAGTAGTAGAGGGAAAACTCCATCCTAAGCACCCACAAAAACACAAACAATCAATAATTCCACAGAAGAATACCCTAGAGAAAGGAAATACAAACAAGTTACCACCAAAAACGGCAGAAAATATGAATCAATGGTCACTAATTTCCTTTAATATCAATGGACTCAACTCTCCTATAAAACGTCACACACTAACAAGATGGATACAACAACAGAAGCCATCCTTCTGTTGTCTACAAGAAACACACCTCAACTGCAAAGACAGACATAGGCTTAAAATAAAGGGTTGGGAAAAGATTTTCCAGTCAAATGGTCCTAAGAAACAAGCAGGGGTTGCAATCCTAATATCTAACAAAGTAGACTTTAAGCTAAAAGCAGTTAAAAGGGACCAACATGGTCACTACTTATTCATCACAGGAAAAATTGGTCAAGAGGAGATTTCAATCTTAAATATTTATGCCCCTAATATAGGGGCACCTACTTATGTAAAAGAAAAACTGTTAAAGCTTGAATCCCACATCAATTCTTACACCCTAATAGTGGGAGACTTCAATACCCCACTTTCAACCCTGGATAGATCAACCAGACCGAGGCTCAACAGAGAAATAAGGACTCTAAAGAGGTTATGATGCAAATGGATTTCATAGATATCTACAGAACCTTCCACCCAAAGGCAAAGGAATATACATATTTCTCAGCTCCTCATGGAACTTTCTCCAAAATTGACCACATAATTGGTCATAAAGCAAATATCAACAGATACAAAAAAATGGAAATAATCCCTTGTAACATATCAGATCACCAGGGCCTAAAGTTAGAGTTCAACAACATCAAAACCCAAAGAAAGCCTGCCAACTCATGGAAACTAAACATCACTCAGCTGAACCATCTCTGGGTCAAGGAAGAAATTAAGAAAGAAATCAAAGTCTTCCTAGAAATCAATGAAAATGAATCTACAACGTATCCAAACTTGTGGGAACAATGAAAGCAGTCTTAAGAGGAAAATTCATAGCGCTAGATGCCTATATGAAAAACCTAGAGAAATCCCACACTAGAGACCTAACAGCGCAGCTGAAAGCCTTAGAACAATTAGAAGCAAACTCACCTAGAAGGAGTGGATGGCAGGAAATAATCAAACTTAGAGCTGAAACCAATACAATTGAAACAAAAAGAACAATACAAAGAATCAACGAATCTAAGAGTTGGTTCTTTGAGAAAGTTAAAAATATAGATAAGCCCTTAGCCAAACTCATCAAAAAACAGAGTGAGAGTGTTCAAATCAACAAAATCAGAAAAGAAAAGGAGGACATAACAACAGATACCCAGGAAATACAGAGAATTATCAGATCATACTTTGAAAATCTGTATTCTACAAAAATGGAAAACCTAGAAGAAATGCACAGCTTTCTGGACAGGTACCATCTACCAAAAGATCAGATTACTTACCTAAACAGGCCTATAATCCTTAAGGAAATTGAAGCTGTCATTAAAAACCTCCCCAAAAATAAAAGCCCTGGTCTAGATGGTTTCAGTGCCGAATTCTACCAGATATTCAAAGAAGAATTACTACCATTACTCCTCAAACTATTTCACACAGTAGAAACTGAAGGAATATTGCCAAATTCCTTTTATGAGGCCACAATCACCCTAAAACCCAAGCCACTCAAAGACACAACAAAGAAGGAGAATTACAGACCAATTTCCCTCATCAATATTGATGCGAAAATTCTCAACAAAATTATGGCAAACCATATACAACAATGTATAAAAGATATCATCCACCACGACCAAGTCGGCTTCATCCCAGAAATGCAGGGCTGGTTTAACATACGAAAAACTGTAAATGTTATCCATCATATAAACAAACTAAAGGAACAAAACCACATGATCATATCCTTAGATGCGGAAAAAGCCTTTGACAAAATCCAACACTCCTTTATGATTAAAGCCCTGGAGAGATCAGGAATACAGGGAGAATACCTAAATATAATAA
>PVIH01020193.1:0-20513 GCA_004025045.1 Sigmodon hispidus | reverse complement strand
TTTAATGGAGAAAAAGTCAAAGCAATCCCACTAAAGTCAGGAACTAGACAAGGATGTCCTCTCTCCCCTTATCTCTTCAATATAGTTCTTGAAGTTTCAGCTAAAGCAATAAGGGAACGAAAAGAGATTAAGGGCATACAAATTGGAAAAGAAGAAGTGAAGCTATCTCTATCTGCAGATGATATGATTCTATACATAAGTGACCCACAAAATTCTTCCAAGGAACTGCTACAGCTGATAAACACCTTCAGCAATGTAGCAGGATACAAGATTAATTCAAAGAAATCAGTAGCCCTTCTATACACTAAAGATAGAAGAGCTGAAAAAGAAATAAGGGAAACATTACCCTTCATAATAGCTGCAAATAGTATTAAATACCTTGGAGTAACTACAACCAAAGAAGTAACAGACCTATTTGACAAAAATTTTAAATCACTGAAGAAAGAAATTGAAGAGGATATCAGAAAATGGAAAGCTCTCCCATGTTCCTGGATAGGTAGGATCAACATAGTAAAAATGGCAATCCTACCAAAGGCAATCTATAGATTCAATGCACTGCCCATCAAAATCCCAACACAATATTTTTTGGACCTTGAAAGAACAATACTCAATTTCATAACAGGAAAGCCAGGATGGCCAAAACAATTTTACTCAACAAAAGAACCTCAGGAGGTATCACCATCCCTGACTTCAAGCTATACTATAGAGCTACAGTAATAAAAACAGCCTGGTACTGGCATAAAAACAGACCTGTGGACCAATGGAATAGAATTGATGATCCAGACATTAACCCAAAAACTTATGAACACCTGATCTTTGACAAAGAGGCCCGAAACATTCAATGGAAAAAAGATAGTATATTTAACAAATGGTGTTGGCAGAGCTGGATGGAAGTGTGTAAAAAAAAATGTAAATAGATCTGAGCCTGTCACCCTGCAAAAACTCAATCCAAGTGGATCAAAGACCTCAACTTAAACCCAGCCACTTTGAACTTGATAGAAAAGAATGTGGGAAATACATTTCTACGAATTGGCACAGGCGACCACTTCCTAAATATAACACCAGTGACACAGACACTAAGACCAACAATGAATAATTGGGATCTCCTGAAGCTAGGAAGCTTCTGCAAAGCCAACAACACTGTCAATAGGACAAAACGACAGTCTACAGAATGGGAAAAAATTTTCACCAACCCTACAAATGATAGAGGACTGATCTCTAAGATATATAAAGAGCTCAAGAATCTAGAGCCCAAAACCTTGAATAACCCAATCAAAAAATGGGGTACAGATCTAAAAAGGGAATTCTCAGCAGAGGAACTACAAACGGCTGAAAGGCACCTGAAAAAATGCTCTTCATCTTTATCCATCAGAGAAATGCAAATCAAAACAACTTTGAGATACCACCTAACCTTTGTTAGATTGGCTAACATAAAAGGTACAGATGACAGCCTATGTTGGAGAGGATGCGGAGTATGGGAACACTCCTCCATTGTTGGTGGGAGTGTAAGCTTGTTCAGCCACTTTGGAATGCAATATGGTGGTTTTTCAGAAAATTGAGAATCAATCTCCCCAAGGACCCAGCAATACCACTTCTGGGTGTAAACCCTAAAGAGGCACATTCACACTCTGAAGTTATTAGCTTAACTATGTTCATAGCAGCATTATTTGTAATAGCAAGAACCTGGATACAACCTAGATGTCCCTCAACTGAAGAATGGATTAACAAACTGTGGTACATCTACACAATGGAATACTACTCAGCAGTAAGAAAAAAATGATATCCTAAAATTCACAGGCAAATGGATGGATTTGGAGAATATCCTCCTGAGTGAGGTATCACAATCTCAGAAAGATAGGCAGGGGATGTACTCACTCATTAGTGGTCTCTAAACAAACAAACAAGAAAAAAAGCTAAGCATTCCCAAGCGTCAAACCACAACCACTGTACAGCTTGGGATCAGAAACACCCTGGACTGACCCTTTGGCTCCCACTCCAACTATAGGAACACCTGACTCACTCTTGAGGGAGGGGGGACAAAACTGGATTTGGTCAGGAGTGGAGACCGATCCAAGCATTATTTGGTCAGTGGGACCATAGGACTGTCTGCTCCCTGCCCAGGAAGGGGATGGGGAGTTGCGGAGAAGAAAAATGACCTGATGTGGTGGGAGGGGAAAGGGACCTTGAATAAGGATATACAGGGATGGAAAAAAAAATTCAGAGGGAAAGCTGAACACAAAGTAAATATATGTGTAGCAATCTTATTTGCATTATCACCCTTGATAAGTCATGCTTATGATTTTTATCTTCTTTATAGTTATTGTTAACTTTTCAGCATTTTAAATTCATTTTACTGGTTTTTTGATACATACAAAATAAATAATGAGAAAAAAAAGTAACTAGTTTATCTGTAATGTAATCTATAGATAGCTCTGTTTATAAAAGATGAAGATTTGGGGGATGGGCAAATGGCTCAGTGAGCTTATTGTTCAATGATGAAGACCTGAATTCATATCCCCCAGAACCACATAAAACCAGATACAGTCACATGTGTCTATAATCTTGCAATACTGTGCTGCACTTCAAGGTGGGGACAGTAGAAACCACAGGCCCCTGTTGTGGTGTTCTAGGTAGCAAAAGACAAAAGATCCTGTCTCATGCAAGATGCCTGGCAAAGAATGCTGCCTGAGGTTGTCACATGTCTTCCATATGCACAAGCATATAAATACAAAGGGGAGGCTGTAAATAAATACTCAGGACTTTGAAAAATCCAACCCATCCATGAGTTATTATAGAAAAGAACACTAGCATATGAGAGGAGGTACTAGACTTATGAGTTTGCCCCTAAGAAGCTCAGGATAGCAAGAGCCCACCTCAAAAGTTAAAAATGAATGGACCCACAATATATTTTTGCATTTAAGAACTGAACAATCAAGATTTTTAAGTATCTTTATTTTTGACGTAGTATGTGAGTGTGTGTCTGTGTGCATGTGCCATAGCTCATGTGTGGAAATCAGAGGATAACTCGTATGACTCAGTTGTCTTCTTCCATTCCATGGGTCAAATCCAGGTCATCAGGCTTGGCATTCAGCACCATTACCTGTTGAGCCAGCTCCGTGGCCCCAAATAACTAACCTTTTTAATAGCAACTGTATCTTGGTTCTTAAAATACTGTAGAAGATAGAGCACACCCTTTTCTTTTTTTCCAATTTCCTTGTTATTTTTATTATCTTAAAATATATTTTGAAAACTGCCATTACAGTTTCCTTGACTCCTATGAGAGTCCCAGAATAAAGGAATACCTAGATACGCAGAAACATCAGTTCAAAATATCAACTGTCCTGAACCATCACTACCAAAGGGCTATAGTATTTAAATAAATGTGTGATAATGCAAAATAAAATAAAAATGTGTAAAATAGAAAGTAAATTTTGCTTTAATGACTACAGAAATGAGGTGGTTTTGTTGTTTTGTTTTCAACACATCTGATTCTGGCAACAAGTGGTATTATGTGTTAGCAATGTGCCCTGAAAATTTCTGTTTTCTGTTTGGAGCACACCCTTTTCTATAAGCTGAAAAATAAAACATTAACTTCTAGCAATAAAGAAGTCATCTAAATTATCTTTTCTCTGAATGGCCAGAGATGTTTATCTTGCAATTCCAAGAGTGAAGAGTCTTCTCTTGTAGGACTCTGATTCTTAATATAAGCTTTCTGAGGCCACTAGGATCAGTTAGACCAAGCTGGTAAAAGCAAAATAAAAATAAGTAAATAAATAATTGGAGAATGTAAGTTGGATTTCAAAAAACAAAATCTGCATCACTCATGTTTGCATGACTATGGCAAAATCTCTAGGACACAATTATATCTAAGTGAAAAAAAGCAATGAAGTTGACATCTATGACTACAAGAGGATATACTGTTTGGCAAGCAGTTACCTACTTTAACCAGCTATCATGTCGCAGTAAGATCCCTCAGCCTCAGTGCTCGGCCCTCATCTCACCTACATGAGCTTAGTGTTCCTCCACAGTTACTCTTAGAAGTTAACGATTTTGACCAATAATGGAAAATTTAAAGAATAACAACATAATTATCATGTACTGCATACAATCTCAACATTATAATACTGTATAATAATTTGCTCCTTAACAATAATTTCATGGAAATGAACTCAGATTCTTTCCATTGTTAACTTTCTACTTATAATTCTTCCTTTGTGTGAAATGGGAAATTAAGATCATTTTCATAGGTATATTTATAAAGAAGTGTAAAAACAAAGTTAGTAAAGAATTACTTTGGCTTTGTAGCTATTCATTTCATAACAATCAGCTAAAGAGACTTGAGCAACACAACTTAATTTATGCACATGTTAAATCTGAATAATAAAATTAGCATTCAGTGAATGTTAGCTACATTTATCTGTATAGTAATAGTTATTTGCATGAATTGAGAATCATTTTCCACTATTGATGAAAGAAAACACTGAAACAAAAGGGAAAGTAAAATAGACTAATAATTCTGTAATAGAGGAAACATGGATATTCAAAAATGACTTGATGCTTTCACCCCACTCTGAATTCAGTTCTGATTTTACCCAAAGTGTGAAAATTTCCTTCAAGGAAACTGTCCAAAGTGGGTTTTGATTTTTTTTTAAAAAAAAAAAAGATTTATTATACAGTATATACATAAGAGGGCACCAGATGTCATTATAGACGGTTGTGAGCCACCATGTGGTTGCTGGGAATTGAACTCAGGACCTGTGGAAGAACAGTCAGTGCTCTAAACCTCTGAGCCATCTCTCCAACCCTGAGTTTTAACCTTCTTAAGTCCTAGACTTCTTTCACATGGTTTGCCTAGTTCTTAAAACCTGTTGAAAGATCTAGAATACTTGGCAACACTGTGGAATGTGCTTTCTTTGTGGTGATGCATGAGAGCAGTAATAGTGTCTCAAAAATTAGGTCATGATCGGAAAGACAATTAAAGTGTTTGAGTGTATATAAGCCTCAACGCTACATAATTTCCCCTACAGAGTAGAAAATTAAAGGACTACAGAAGTTCAAGGGTGAACCAAGGTAGTGTCTCCAATATATCGCCACACAGTTTAAATGCAAAAATGTCAACTCAAAGAGGCATGTGATAAGAACTGTATCAAATCAAAACATAACCAATTATAGAGATGCATAAAAAGGAGTAAGGTAAAGTATCATACATTAACAGTCAACTATGGAGAACAGGAAGAGAAACACAGACACAGGAAGTTGGTTTGAGCTATCCTGCATGGAGAATCCTCTGACCCACACAATGACTTGAAGTCATTCTGTCCTCATCAGTTGGCTTCTGATTACAGTTTGTCACATAACCTCGCCTAAAATGAGATAATGTGCCCATCAGGCCCACATGAATGATTCAGTCCATTGAACATCTCCACTTCTCAATGGCCATTGATAATTTAGTACCAGATGTTGATTAACAAAACTTTGCTCCTGAGAAATGTATTTGTTCTCAGTGTTAAACAAAATAAGTATCTGACCCAAAGATTAAGGCAGAACTCATCTTGATTGATCCAACACAGTATAGTCTATCTTATAATTGCCTAGACCGCAGCTATATGATTAATGTCACTTCCTCCCTGCCAGCATTTCCTTATTATTACAAGTGTATAGTACTTGCCAGGCAACAAACCAGTACACCCTAATGAGCGGCCTCCACAACACACCCACTGAACAAAAAGCAGTGAGGTAAAGTTAATTGATCTAGACTAAGTTTAAAAATATTTGCATTTCATATTTTCCTTTCCCATCTATGGTTATAATGTATTGAAATATGTTCATCTTTAAATATATAACTATTGGAGGAATTTCAAATGTAACAAATTTCCTTTTGGAAGTAGTAATCTTGTAGGTATATTGTGTCATTTTAACATCAAATGGTTCTACAATTTTTCTATCTTTTCAAAAGACTGACATAGCATCCAATGATTAAATACCCTAGAAAACTAATGATAGTAAACCAGGAACAGCTGAGGAAAGAACTGAAAAATACAGAAATATAAAAGGTATCATATTTCTAATTTATTGAGTGTAGATAATTATATTAGTGAAAATTAATATTCTACTTCATAAACTATTGAAAAACAAAATGCCAGTTGTGTTATGGCACATCATTGATTGCAAGATACATCCTCATTTCAGGGAACAAAAAGGGAAACAAAAAGTATGCAATGTAGAATTAATAAACTACAGCATTGACTTTTATTCTCTGTGGGCTTCAAATTCGCTATGGTTGACATCAAATCCAAAACATGATTTCTTTAATAGATGTGGTACAGGGAGAAGATTTAACAGGCCAGAATGAGTCTTGGATCCCACCTGGTGCTTCTGATTTGGCTGCTACAAATTTCAAACATATCCGCCCACCCACTGACATTTTTGACAAGAATGTTCTCTAGAATCAACCTCTTTGCACAAGTTTTATTTAAATAGCCCATCTATATGAGGAAGCATTTGGAAGTGGTAGGAATGTCCAATCTCCTGTCATGATGAAAGTCCAGACCAATGGGCGTACACATATGTCAAAACTTATAAAGTGGTATGCTTAAAATAAATGCGCCTATTGTTTGCCAGCTATACTGCTAAAGTAGTTTTTTTCAAGAAAAAAAAAAAACAATTAGAATAAGGGAGAAATTCTGCCTTATACTCCAGTGACCTTTCTTAGGGGCTGATAACCATGTATAGAGAATAATCACTGACACAAATGTCTACACTGCAATAAGATCTTTGAAAGAGCACTGGGGAGCCAGCCAATTGTGGGGTAGCTATCTAAATTAGAACTGAGAGAAAACATTGCAATGAAATGTCTCAGATGTCTTTAGAGGTAAATCGCCAAGCTGAAACATGAGCTCTCTAGAATTAGCTCCTGTTGGTTAGCTTTGTAGGGTTTTTAGTAAAACATCCACACTTATTTCTAAAGCAGGTGCTATGGCTTATCTTTACTTAATAAACTTCTGAACTTCATTTCATAGGAAAAGGGAAATTTTTAATCCTATCTGTTCTATTATAGTTTCTATGGGAGTTATCAGAGACATGTGCCTTTTTCACACATTCATATTTCATGTATTTATTATTTTATTGTGTATATGCTGCCTGGGAAGGGTATACATATGCACACTTGTGTAGGTTGGCAGACACCTTCCTGGAGATATCCTCTGCTTCCACCTTTTGTTGTGGGTTTTGGGATCCAACTCAAGTCATCAGACTTCAGTGTCAACCACCAAAATGTATCACAATTCACAACAAGAGGTTCTTCTTTGCTTTTTCCAGATGATGCTTGCTGCCAGTACTCCTTGACATGCCTGTTGAACATTATATCATGCTAGCTACTGCTTCTATTTGCACATGACATTCTTGTGGGTGGGTGTGTCTAAGTTTTTTCTTCTGAGTCTTAGTTACTGTTCTATAACATTGAGGAAACACCATGATCAATGTGACTTAGAAAATTATTTATTGGGGGCTTTCTCACAACTCTATAGAGCTAGTTTATTATTATGGCAGAGCTATAGCAACATACAGGCTGGCAAGCATGGTGTCAGAAAAGTAGCTTAGAATTTTTTTTTTAAACTTTATTTATTTATTTGCCTTGGTGTTTGCCTGGAACTGGAACTACAGACAGTTGTTAGCTGCCATGTGGGTGCTGGGAATCGAACCCGGGTCCTCTGGAAGAGCAGACGGTGCTCTTAACCGCTGAGCCATCTCTCCAGCCCCGTAGCTTAGAATTTGCAACTGTTCTTCAAGTTTCAGAAACACAGAGAGAAACTGGATTAAGCAGGAAATTTGAAACCTCAAAACTCACCCACAGTGACATACCTATTCCAATAAGGCCACACTTCCTAATCCTTCTCAAATAGTTCCATTATCTGAGGTCTAAGCCTTCAAATATATGATCCTAAGGGGCCATTTTTACTCAAACCACTAGACTACATAGAGTTTTTTGTTTGTTTGTTTGTTTGTTTTTTTAATAAAGACACCATTCATTGGATTTAGGATCTACCCTAATCCAACATACTGTCACTTAAACTAAGTACATTTGCTACATTATAAAATTATAAGTACACACAAATTTTGGAAGGATGCTATTTAACACAGTAAAGTCTATCTGTCACCAACTAAAACACTCATTTTACATGTAAAATAAATTTGCTTCTTCTTAAAACACTCCTAAGTTTGAATCCATTCTAACATTAACACTAAGTCCAGATGTTACCTAAATATATGCATAAATGTTCCAAATCAGGTCAGCTAAAGCATCAAAATGAAGCATTTCTCCACATAAAATTCACCTGAATCTCTGAACCTATAAAACCTAAAAAGGGACAAAAGTAAAAAATGGCGAGAGTACAGTGGTGAGCTGGGATGGAAGAGCTGTCCTCATTCCAACAGAGAGAAAATGGGGGTGAGCGGCAGAACTCCCAAGTTCCATGCCCAGCCCTTCTCTAGACTTTGGGAACTGAGAGTGACTCCATGGTTCTCTTCTGTCCTGTTGGCAGCCTCATCTTCTTGCTTACTAATCTGGAAGACATTTGTTTCTAGTACAGTTAAGCATTAGTAAAAAGATAAATAATAATCTGAAAAAGAACAACTTCATTTTACACAACTAAAGAGATAATTTATCTGACAGAAGCTACATGAGTTTAACCTTACTTACATCTTAATGGTATTGTTTTGAGGGGTGTTGGAGGGTTCTATCTAAAAATTAATAAAAACCCTTGGAGTATTAAATTTTCTGTGCTAATTCATGGATGGATTTAAAGCTATGGGGAGCCAGAAAGACACAAATCTTTCTAATCTATGCATCCAATACTGTAAATACATCTAACAAATTTCAAAAATCAAACAGAAGCTTGCATTTTCCTTTAAAGACCCTAGGGCTACAAATTTAATTCTGTCAAATAATACTACAATAGAAGAAACTTGGGTTGTTAAGGACAAATTTAACAAATTATAATATTAGTATAACATGTCATCCAAAATTATGTTACTATTGAAAGGAAAAATTACTTATGTATAGTTGTAGTTAGAAAAATTTGGGTTGTTAATAAACATTGATGTATTATATAAATTCCACATAAAGTATACCTTACTAACAACAAATAACAAAACATACATGCGATAATAGAGGCATTAGAATATGTTGCTCATGCCCAAAAAGTTGTATACTACTCTCCTCTAATGTCTTTTTTATCCCTGAGATTATTTTTAGAGTCACAAATGGTTTGTTTTAATGAAAACAGAATATGTTAATGATTATCTTTCCTCTGATATGTTAAAGTACTTTGGGGATATCACTTGGGCTTAGCTAAGTACCACAATTAATTTCTGTTCATAGAAGATGATTAACTGGGCTAAGCATTTCATAACACTTTGGTATATTGTCATGCAAGAAATCAATGCTGAGTCTGTGCCAGATCATTAGAATTGCCTGACTAGAATTCTAGTTAAGTAAATGTCACAGCACAGTGGTTTATTTTGTGTTTGAACAAGGACACCTATATACTTGGTCAAACATTATTCTTGGTACTTTTCTGGGAGTGCTTTTATATAAAATTCACATCAGTAATTTAAATGGTGTGATCTGAGTAGGCCTCACTGAGTCAACTGAAGACCTAAACAAAAAAGCCATTGTCAAAATTTTAGTTTAAAGTTCAACGTTCAAAACATTATAAACCAGTATTTATAGAAAATAAGGTTTACTAGTTTTTTTAAAGATAAATTTTTAGTGTCCATCTGTAACAGTATTTTCATACCATGACAGGGACAATGTATACATGAACTCTCACTGGACAGGACTGCTTAAATAAAATGCATACAATATTAAGATAGCCAAATTTCCAGGATAAGTAAGGGTAGGTTAAGAAGTTATACCACTAACTGAAAAGTTATTATCAATTAATTGATGGTTGTTGGGGACAAAGTATATCAGTTTTCTTCAGGAATGCAAACCCTAATAGGTTACTCTTGTTCCAGTAGATAGCCATATGTCCACAAAACTACTAACAGCACTAAGTGAATTTAAAAAGAGTACATAAAGATGAAAGATAAAAGTATTAGGGATTCAATGGAAGGAGTTGGAGAATGAGTGAAATCACCTATTTGATCAAAACACATTATACACATATATAAAATATTAAACAATAAATCACAAAATAAACAAGGTAAATTTTGACAATACCAGTGATTTCTCTAGTTTTTAATTTGCCTTATTTTCAAGCAATCTTCTGCATCTCTAAGACAGTCTTATACACAAAATACCAAAAATCATGGAAAAAATAGGCTGCCTTGTAGTCAATAGGGAAAACAAAAAAATGACTGGAGCTTTTTCAAACTTCACTTCCAGGAATATTGTTATTGTTTGACTTGTCTGGCAGTTCCCTGGAAGACTCTCCCACCAAGGCTGTCTTATGTGACTAACTCATAAAACTTTCTATGCCAACAACGGATACTGAGGAATGTCTACTGAAAACAATCACTGTCAATTGTTGAACATCTTAGTTGCCTGAGAAGGATAATAACAGTTGTAACAAACATTAAAGAAAATACTTGTAGAGAAGACCTGGAGAATAAGATGTCAAATTCTGACATGTTCCTGGGAAACTGGGAACCTCATCGGGGAGGCGCATGCTCAATAGACTTGAAAAGGCCAGCGGACAAGTAGAACACAACGGCTCCATCAGAACTATCTGCTGGTTAGCGGATTGTCAGCAGCATACTCTGAAAATGCTCAAGCCTCTTTGAAGCACATTGGCTCTCAGAATCTGAAGTAACATCTATAATTAGGTAATCACAAACTTAACTAAACATAGATTTAATGATTACTCATGACAATGAGCACACTGTTTACAAAACTAGTCAATAAAGGTCATTAAGCAAACAAGAATAAATCCCAGGAAGTGGCCTGTTTTTGAGGCACTACATTGAATATTTGCTTTTAAACCAAAAACATTACAAATAAGAAAGTAAGAAATTCTGGTATACAAGATGAGGGAGACACAGCCAGTTGAGATTGATGTTAAGGAAGGTACACATTGGGCTACCATAAAAAATAAAAATTTTAGCTACCTTAAATGCATTCAAAGAACTATAATAAATAACATCCAAAAGAACCAAAATGAGAACATGAGAATATTATCTCCTGAAAAAGGATATAAACAGAGATGTAGAGTAGATAAAAATAAAAAGAAATTATGAAGCTAGAAAATTCAATAAGTGGAATGGTAAGTTCATTAGACTTCAATAACATATTTGAGAAAGCATGAATGATATCTTGATCAAAACATTATACACACATATAAAATTCTCAGATGATAAGTTACATATGAAAAAAATAAATTTTCACAATAGCAGTTATTTTTGTTGTATTTTAATTTGACTTATTTTCAAGTCTTCAAAGTAGTTAAATAATTATTATTTAATCAGAGTAATAGAAATTTAGAAAAAAAATGAAGAAAATCAAACAGTTCTTCAAACATCTATAGATTATGTGAAGCATTCCAACATATACAATAACAAATAGAATGTAAAAAAAAAATTACTTTTACCATTCATCCAAAACTCAACTAAATCCAACTATGATAAACCAAAATACTCCATAATGTAAACATATATTAAAAGTCAAAAACAAAGAAAAAAACTTAAAAATAACTGCAGAGAATCTGGTGAGGAGGTTCTTAATAACTCAGTTTCTAATCAAAATAATGGAGTGAGAAGCAATGGGACAGCATATCCAAAGTACTGAAGAAAGAACTGTTGACCAAAAAGTCTATATGCAGTAAAATAGGTCATCCAACATCTGAAGGGCACTGTGATACACACTTCTAATTACAGCTATTTGGGAAACAGAGGCAAGAGGATTGTGTAAGCTCAGAACCTTGAAGATAGCCCAGGGGAAAAAATAGTAAGATCCTGTATAAATAAACAAAACAAAAGAAAATGCAGAACTTGAAAAATTACCAGATAAACAATGTGTGATAAACCTTCTCTAGTAGATCTTGCCTATAAGAAACACAAAAGGATGGGGCTGGAGAGGTGGCTCAGCGGTTAAGAGCACCCTCTGCTCTTCCAGAGGACCCAGGTTCGATTCCCAGCACCCACATGGCAGCTAACAACTGTCTGTAGTTCCAGTTCCAGGCAAAACACCAAGAAACACAAAAGGAAGTTCTTCAAACTAAATAAAAGGACACTACATAAGAAGAAATTTTTTAAATACACTGATAATTATATATAAGTTATTTAAGAAAATATAAAAGTATAGTTTCATTTTAATCATAGCTGCTTTTCTCTAAGACTTAAAAGCGAGCCTCATAAAGCAATGTTTAGTAGGCTGTATTTACATTTATATAACCTATTGATAAGGAATTTTCCTGTAACAGGACAAGGAAAGAGATGAAGGTGAAATCACATGGAAAGTTTTTGTTATTTTAATTAAATTAGTATGAGTTTGAACTAGACTGCAGTAAACTAAGATGTTCTCTGGAACTCAGGTTAGTAATAATAAACAAACAAAAATAACCAAATACACTTGAAAATTGAAATGGCACAGCAAATAACAGCTGCTTAGCACAAAAGAAGACAATAATGGAGGAATAAAGGAACAAAGACATAAGAACATATATGTAATAAATAACGAATATATAGTCTACCCATATTAAGAATTACACTAAAGGTAAATGGATTAAGCTGTCCACTTAAGAGGCAGAATTTTCAGAAGTAACTTCTACAAATCTTGATCCAGACCTGGTGCTAAATGGAAGATAAGCACAGTTCCTCCCCAGGTCTCTAGATCTAGGGCAGGAAGAATTTCACCCATGAACCTGCCAGGTGCCTCTGACAGTGACGATCAGGCACTATTATGAGAGAGGAGGCAGAATGATTCATGTGCTTGGGAGAGAGGCAGACATGAAGAGACTAGAGCAGTGAGGAATGGGCTGAGGTAGATGCTCTGTTTGTCACCCAGGGCCAAGGCTTCATCCAACCAAGACTGGGGCTAGTTCATGTCTGGAGCCATCACCCTAGTACAGCTGATCTCTTTGTTGACATCCATGGCTTCTGTTGCCACGGAGGTTGTGCAGAGGTCCGCAGTCTGGTCGACAACAAAGACCATGTTGGTCTTAGATGACCAAACTGCTGCTGGGGTCATACAGACCCAGGGCAGTGGTGTCACCCAGTCCTGAACTGTCACCAAGGACCATGTCTGGGTTTCTGGCACTACCATAGCCAGGGTCTGTGTCAATGTTCAGTGGTTCCTGTCATCATCCAAGGCCAAGCATATGCGCAGAGTCTACCACCTGGGGACATGTTGGCATTTGGAGGCTACACTGCCACTTGGGCCATTGCAGATCTGGATGATGTGCAATACCAATTAGGACCACAATGACATTTGGACCCAGACTGCTGCCAAAGACCATGACTGGGTCTGTGGTCTTACTACAGTCTGAGTCTGTGGTGTTATCTGTGGCCCATGTTGCCACTAAAGGCCACACAGATGCCCAGGATCTGGGCCTCCACCTGTGGCCTTTTTGGTGCTGAAGGGTTATGCTAATAATGAGGCTATATAGATGTGAGAAACATGCACTGCCATCCAGGCCAGTATAAGCCTGAGCTGCAACAGGGACATGGCCCTGCCACACACAGGATTTGTGCTGATGTCCGAGGCTCCTGTTGTCACTGAAGTCAGTGTGAATGCCAGAGATCTGAGCCCACATCTGTGTTCAAGGGCTATACTTGCGTTGGGTCAATGCCAATTTAAGTGACCTGCACTGCCAACCAGGACCATAGTGAGTCAGCCCCAGCTGCTGGTTGGTTTTGATTTTTTGTTTTACTTTTAAATTTTGTTTTGTTTTGTTGGGGGGAGGTTGAATAACAGAGAGCAGAAGCAAGGGAGAAGAGTGGGATCAGGATGCATGATGTAAAAATCCACAAAAAATCAATAAAATGCTTTTCTAAAAAAATAAAAATCTTTATCCAAGTAGATGCTTTCTACAAGGAGCATACTGTGGATTTATAGGCAAAAATATATGTAAAATAGATCAACCTAGATATAAGTTAAAACAGATCAAAATAGAACTACCTAAAAAGCTAAAGTTATTTAATAAACATCACATAAAATAGACTTTAATTAAAATTGTTTTATCACCTTGGACTGACTTCTTGGATCCCACTCCCCCTAGAGGAACACCTGACCCAGTCTTGATGTTGGGGGGACAAAACTGGATTTGCCAAGAGTAGAGGCTGAACTAAGCAATATTGGGACAGTAGGACCTTGGGATCGCCTGCCCATGGAGGGGATGGGGAGATGTGGAGAAGTGAGAATGACCTGATGTGGTGGGAGGAAGAAGGGACCTTGAATAAGGATATACAAGGATAGAAAATGTGACTTCTTTGTTCATAATAATAATAAAAAGAAGAGTTGGGTCCCTGCTATAGCTTTTATGTACTGAATAAAACTTGCCTTGCCTTTGCAAAAAAAAAAAATTGTTTTATCATAGTAAACATATTGTACAGTAACTGTTGAAAATGTCAAAGGATGAAATAAGACACATCAGAAAAAATAGACCTTAATACAAATTGATACTAGAAGCAAAAAGTCACACTGTAATTATAAAAATGCTAATCAAAATTACATAACAATTATAAATATGCAAGCTCCTGACAATAGACCCTGAAATTGATAAAGCAAAATAATAATAATGTTGAAAAATAAAAATTCAACAATATCAGTAAGTTTTCCATATTGTACTTCCCAAATATATGCAGGACATTTGTATAAATTCCCAACGGAAAATTAAATGTTTGATCAGAATTTAAACCAACTAAAGCTAATAGACAGGCGTTAGCACTGTTGCATGTACAAGCCCAGGCACAGTGGCAAAGAGTGTTCCCAGGTCTTCTTGAGGACCTGAGTTCAGTTCCCAGCACTCACATCAGGTCTCTGACACTACACCACATACATTTGGCATGCATTCAACATTGACATCTTGCTGCCATATGCCAATGCACAAATAAGAGTGCCTGTGTGTGTGTATACAACATGCACACACACAACACAGAAAAAGAAATCATCAATAATGCAATCTTTACTTATCTTACCCCCATAGAAAAAATACAGATTTGAATATGAAATATCTCCCTTAGATATATGTGTCAGTCAAAAGGCTTGGTCTTCTGTTGTGACACAATGGAGCAGTTATTGCTCATTAGAGGCTCTGGATTAACTGATATATTATTTGTCCAGAGATGGATTCAAAATTTGATGTCATTTTGGAAAGTCCTAAAAACTAGAAGATGGCACTTAGTTGGGGTATACATGTGGGTACAGTTTGATATGTACCTCTTGGCTCTGTTTCTCCCAGTACTGTTTGGGGCACAGAAGTCAGTGGACTCACAGAGTGACACTAAGAGAACCAGAAATGTTAATCACACCAGAGTGTTTCCTCAATGAAAGAGATAAAAGTCAAATACCTGCATTCTGTCTAAAAAACTGAGAGTGGATTTGTTAACCATCTAACAACATTTTTGCTGTCTGGGAAAGCAGATCTCACGCAAACTCCGAAGAATGATTATTCAAGACTCTGTCCTCCCTAGACTATTATCTGTCTGTCCATAAGGGAAATGTCATGTACTTTATGGCCTGCTGACCTCTATACTATCAGTTAGAGACCACACTAGATTCTAGGCCTTTTAACTATGGAATCCACCCTCATGATTACCTGCCAGACTCTTTCTCTCTGGCAGATAGGGCAGAGGGAGATCCAGATCAGCCGGCCTCTCCCTGGGGCTGGAGAATGATGATGATTGTCGATGACCCACAACCCCAGCCACCAGGGGAAAACACAGATGAGTAGGAAGCCTCATTTTATTACAATGAGTAGCAAGAACTCATTTTATTACATCAGGTTGGGAATTATATAGGGGTGTGAGAAGGGGGTGGGAGTCTTGGGATGGGGTAGGTAGGGTGGGGAAAATGGGAATAGTATTTTACTATGTTAGCAGAAGCTAGACACAGGCAGTCATAAGATTAGGCTATGCTGAGTCACTCACACGTGGAGTCTGTGACCAGAGAGAGGTTGCCAAACTCTAGGAAGGCTTAGGAATTTGCACTGGACCTCAATCCCGTGGCCTCAGAAGGCCCAACAGTTACCTGTACTTTGTAATGGAATTTCTATGGAATCTCACCTTAAGCTTTACTGTGCACCTGGAACTGAATTGTTTGAACTGGTTGTTGCCTGGAAACCTTTTCCCAAACTGAATCCGGTTTTCATTCCTATGTCTTCCTGTATGAACTCTGCAGGGACCCCCTCAGCGTTTCTTCTCTCTGTGCCCATTTCTCCTTCCTGAACACCATACAGTTCTACTTCAACACAGGCCACAAAACAAACGGGCAGATGACTGAAACTTACCAAACCATAACATAGGATCTTTCTCCTTTAAATTGACTTTCTCTGATATTTGTTTCACAGCTAAGAAAAGTTCCTCAATTTACCGTATGATGTTAGAACTGCCTAGTATGGAAAACAAAAAGTTAAGAAAACTGCCAGGCAGATCTTTCATGAATACGAGCCCACAATTCTTCAGCTGAAAAGGACAATGCCAAATCTAGCAGCTTATGAAAAGCATTCTACACTATGATCTCAAAGGAGTCATTTAGAGAACACAAGATGCACTAGGTATATGAAAATTAACACAATATAATGTAGTAACAGGATAAATTTAAATGATAGTCTCAGAAAAAAATCATTTTTTTCTACTGAAGAGTGTAGTCTTAGAATCACAATTTATCAAATCCAGTACTCTTTTATGATTAAAAGAATTGACAGTAGCAATTCTTTACTGGTACAGGGGCAGTTCTCCAACTGCCAGTGATGGGCCAGGCTGTCAGCCTCTGCCTCAGCAGCTAGGACTGTGTTCCGTGGCAGTTGCATCACATAGACGCTTACCACATGAACTACTTCAAAGCCGCCTTTGTGAAGTTGGAAAAATAATTCTCATCAGTGACCCATTAATACATTACAGAAAAACTTCCCTGTGCATTTGAAATGAATTAAATGAATCTGTCCTTCCATCCTGTCATCATCCCCTTCACTGTCCCTTAAGTGAACTGCTGACACTGTGGGCTCTTTAGTAGTAACTTTTGGTTTTCATTTGTTTTTATTAGCTTACAAAATAATGGTTTTATTGTGGGATTCTTCAGACAAGGTTTATTCTGCGTTTCTTTCTGCCTCTCCTTGTCCTTCCCCTCCTTGTCCTGGTGACTTACAAACCCTAGTTGTCTTTCTTCTGTTCTCATGGCTCATGCTTTTCACACACCCACCTCAAAAACTCTTATTCTTATCTCATGATCTTCTTTCCAGTTTCATAGCTCATACTTACTCTTACTGCTCTTTGTTTACAGAAGTTTAAACATTGAAAATTAGGATCTGCTTCTGGGAGTAAAAGTGGAATGCTTTTAACAACTTTCAGAATCAAAGGTTGAGGGGAGCAAACTTTCAATGAAACCAGGTGTGGATTGCTAGCATTTTTATTTTCTCCAAATATATTCCATGACAATGAAGCATCAAACAAGCATGGAGTTGTCCATCCCTGAATACTATGTACCCATTCTCAATAGTCTTGCCTGACATATATTAAAACATTAATAAAGCCAACCACCTTCCTAGACAGTCACATAGTGCTATGTTGTTTCCATAGTTCCTTTCTAAGAAGAAGCAGAGATTTTCCTGGAAGAATCAAGGATACCCTGTACAGGTCTGAACACATTATTTCTGTATAAAATGCATTGGGGGTTTATTAAAGAATTGGAGACAAACACATTAAGCAAAGAAGAGCAAAATGCACCACTTACATGGATTTGAATCTAACAAAAGAAACTCTGATACCTCAGGAAGAGACACACAGAGCACATTTCCCAATTACCAGTTAAGTTACACTTTAGTCACCAGAGCTGCACTACAGAGTGTCTTGGTCTGCTTAGCAGTCTAAGGTTAGAATATGTAATAATAATTTATTCTTATAAAGGATATCAAAATATGAACTATTTTAGTCACATTATATTGCTGCCTAGCGATTTAGAAATATTGCATGTGCTTTTTGAATTAGATAAAGCCATCTAAATCGATTAAAATCCATGCTAAAAGCAGAGTTCCTGGCCTTGAAGTTACTGCCCAGTCTATTTTTGCATTGCCACTCCAGGTCTCTAGACTCTGTGATGGCTTAATTAACCTCCCTAGCTTTCAATCTGTCCATAAAACGGTGATAATAAGACATACCTCAAAGTCATATATTGTCCTAATTAATTGATTCAGCAAAAGCATTTCCATATCTATGGAAGGAAAGTATGAATTGTAAATATTTCTATTCCTTTTAATTAATGTAGGATCATTTTCCTACCATCTATCAACAGGAATCATGACAAAGATATTGAATAACAAATAAAATGATATAAAAAATCCCCTTCATCACTCAAAAAAGGAGTACTTGAATAACTTTCACTCCACTCAGCATCCATGACTCATTCCCTGAGGAGAGCTAATGACTTCCATTCCACAGGCATGAAGGCTATTGCATTCTCTAGTGCAATGAGAATGTTGACTGTTCTGACAAGGGGACCTCTCTTATTTGGAACTGTATTTTAAATATGTGACCAATATTCCAGTCTGCACTGTAATACATTGCAGTTTGGAATATAAGTTATAAAAAAAGACATAATTCATTCTATTTTATAGTACCCTAGCAGATTAATATAGAACATTTTAAAACAATATTAAATTTAATTATAAACAAATTTAATCATAACTTAATATGCATCATACCATTGCTCAGAAAAGTATTATTTCATCTGTATCCACTTTCTTAAATGAGGTTTTTTTCTTTTTGGTCTGGCAGCTCTATAATGCATGTCAAGCAAGAATCTGAAAACAAAATTCAGTTAAGTTATTTCACCTTAAAACTATAAGTAAATAATTTAAGGATTTCTGTTTCAGACAGGAACCTGATGGTGATACTCTAAAGTCGCATAAAGCTGGAATTATATGGTGGTAAAAGGCTGGTGCTGCGTGCATGAAATGAAACATTGAACCTTCAAGTGTGTCTATGGCACTGTTTGTAGCTGTCCTCAATCAAAATACAGGGCCCATTGATTTTTTTTCTTCCAAACAGGAGGCCCAGTTCTCAAAGGGGCCTCTAGAAAGCTTTTCTCCAGCACTTGTTCTGTCCCCTACTTATTCCAGAATAGCTTTCGAAAGAACAAATTCTATCAAAATTAAGTCAAATTAGGTCCTGGTTTACAAAAAAAATTAAAAAGTGCAACCAGGGTGTTCTAGGAGAGCTGATAGGCCTATGGGACCCAAGGCCCATATGCTGCTACTCGACTGCATCTTTTGTAAAGATCAAGCCTGCAGTTCAAGGCCAAGCAAGGTGTTTCAGGTGTTCATACTTAAAATCTCACTTTTTCCATGTCTCCTTTGCAGTAATCTTCTCATTTATAAAGCCCAAAAACCATGACATGTATATATCATGTATTTATGTACTTGTATGCTTATGTATACATATATCTGCAGAACAATATTCTCATTTATAAAACCTGATGACCATGACATGTATATATCTGAGTGTTCTTGTGTGCCTATACATATATATGGAGGATAATTTTCTCATTTAGAAAGCCTGATAGGAATGGCATGTGTACTTCATGAGTGTACTTGTGTGCCTATGTACATCCAGCCAAATTCAATCTAGACAGCAAGCACAACATCTTACCTACCCAACAATATAAATACCCAGAACTGTAACCTACGTATATTATTCTATCTCTTTTCATGTGACTATGAATTGTAATGCTGATGTAAAGGATTTTATGCATTGACAAAAACTGCCTTTTCTTTCAGCCATGCTTAAGGATAAAGCATCATTTCATGACTTTTGTTATTCTTTAAATGAAGTTTTTTTTTTCTCTTAGGGAGATATGCCAAATAAGCATAATGAAATGGTCCATTTTTAGCTCCTTCAAAATTATAACTTTGTGACATTTGCACATTATTAAAAATAAAAGATGTTTTTATGATAACTGTAAGTATCTGCTTAATTTAACTTAAAAAGCTAAGGGTGGGCTTATTAACAAGGGAAAAAATGGAAATATGTTTTGCCATAAAGGTTTTAAGAAGCTGAAGCCACTGTGGTAAAAATATAAAATGATACAGTCACTATGAAAAAGTTCCTCCCAACTACGAATAGCTTAAAGGCACATGAAAATGTGCTCTTCTTCTTTAGCCAACAGAGAAATGCAAATCAAAACAACTTTGAGATACCACCTAACACCTGTTAGATTGGCTAAGATAAAAGGCACAGATGACAGCCTATGCTGGAGAGGATGCGGAGCAAGGGGAACACTCCTCCATTGTTGGTGGGATTGTAAGCTTGTTCAGCCACTTTGGAATACAATATGGAGGTTTCTCAGAAAATTGAGAATCAAT
>PVIH01020192.1:0-33189 GCA_004025045.1 Sigmodon hispidus | reverse complement strand
TCTCCCTGGGGTGATGAGGATGATGGCCCTGTAGCCTTCTCCCTGGGGTGATGAGGATGATGGCCCTGTAGCTTCCTTTTGTGCCCATTTCATTTGTGGTCTTGTATTGATGGAGCAGCATTTCTTCGAAGTTTTCTCATTCTGTCCACGCAGTATTTATTTTGTGAGCATTCTTTCTTTATAGTCAGTTGAGAGCTTTTCTGGGAAGTAATTCTCTTTCAGAATTCCAAAAGATAATATCCCTTTGTCTAATTCACCAACCTTTGTATAGGTCCTTCTGTTTTCTTTCATGTCCTGTCACTTCTTGCTCTCACTGTCCCTGCTGTCTGTGGCTCTGTTCCTCTCAGTTTCCAGCTCTCTTTCCGCCCTGTCTCCTTTCCTCTCCTGTGTCTCCCCTTTTCCCTCTTCCTGTGGGACAGGCCTCACGGAAGGTCAGACTGCCATTCGGCTTTGGTCCCTTTGACACAGCCTCTTTCCATTCTCTTGTTTTCATCACATCGTGTGCTGTTTTAGTTTGAGAAATAATACTCTTTGCACTAGAAATTTTTATTTGTTAAAATTCCATTAATATTTTTTTCTGCTATATTATAGAACTAATTTTTCTTTCCTTCAGGATTCCTTTTTGGTAGCTATTGAACTCCAATTTAATCTTGTAATTTTTAAAAATCTTGTGCATGTATCCCCCTCCCCCACATACTTGGAGTATTTTAACTTTTTTATTTATTATCAATTTTATATCATTTTTAAATTTTCTGAGTTTTACCTTCTAAAATCATCATGTTCTGTTTCTTTGATGTAATAGCTTATTTTTCACTAAGTATTTTAACTATAGTTTTTTAAAAAAGTTTTGAGTATAGTTTCTCCTTACTAGTCTCTTTTATTCTGATGTTTGTCATTTCTTTTATTTTTGATATTTAATCAAACTATTATTATACCAGTTCTGCCCCTTTCTCTTTCCTACCACTCCCATGTGTAACATTCCCCTTCCAAAATCATAGCCAGTACCCTTTCCTTTAGCCATTGTTATTATATATACATAAAAATAAATCGGCATATCGACAGCCTGCTGAATCTATTCAGTGTTGAAATATGTATATGCTCAAAATACCTGAGTTGTCAGTTCTTACTATGGATTTTTTTTGGTTTTCTGGTGATCCATGGCTGATATTTGTATGTAAGAGAGCTGATTGGAAGTCTAGAGCAAATTGCAGACCTGTTATCTGTGATGAATGGTACTTTGTTTCTTTAAACTTCAACCAGATCACTTTTCCAGAGGGAATTTCCTTCCTTTCTCTGGTTGGTGCTGACAGGGAGGCTCTCAGTGTTATTGGAGTTGAGTCACTGACAGTGCTAAAGGCCCAGGAGGCCCTAAGGATCATGTTGGTTAATAGGCTCTCCTCTGACTACATCCTTTTCTTCTTCTTCTTCTTCTTCTTCTTCTTCTTCTTCTTCTTCTTCTTCTTCTTCTTCTTCTCCTTCTCCTCCTCCTCCTCTTCTTTTTCTTCTTCTTTTTGGCACTTCTTACCCTGCCTTCTGCCATACCTACCATTCCTTGACCCATATCCTTTCCTGGTGTCTAGCGTAGGCAGTTGCTGTCAGAAGGACTCACCTTCTGTTGGGATGCTGATCCTTAAGATATCCCCATGTGGAGTCTGAATTCTTTACTTAGGCTTTCCATGTTCTGCTGCTGCCCTTTAGTGCAGCCAAACCCACTCCAGGCTGAGGCACTCAGGCTTCCATGGTCTGCTGAGTTCCACCCTGCACCTTTGGGCTAGCTTCTAGAATTGTACTGTGATTTTCTGTCTGCTCTTTCCTCCTCTTCTTTTTTCTTGATGTCATGTTCACAAACAGTCTCTTTGTTTTTACCATGGTGGAATTGCAAGAAGCGATGGTGAGAACTAGAACCATCTCTGTCAGATTTTCTCTAACCCCTGCATGGGGTCAGACCACCGTGCTTCTCAAAGGACATCATCACAAGGTCCTCTTGTCCATGACTGCTCTGTTTACATGAGAGCTCTATAGAAAACTGACTTAGATGTAGTGAAATTATAAAATCAGATTAGTTGTTTTCTTAAGAGATCTTTGGGCCTTGGCAGTCTACCTTCATTTTTTTTTCCCTTTTTGCTAGATAAATACTGAAATTTTATTTTACAGTAATCAAAAACACAGTGTCAATAATATGTTCAGCCTCAATATATTCTCATTGAAGAGGAATGCAGGTGTTCAAAAGAAATAGACACATGGACTCTCTAGGGTGATGGTCCTGCTGCATACTGTTGGCAGTTTGAATAATATAGGTGTATGTTGCTGTCAGAATGCACCAAGTCTACACTGGAGTTACAGTCACCTCAGGGGAAATAGAGACAAAACTAAAAAAATAGAAGCATGTGTTAGGACTGTCAACAGTGTTTGAAAGCAGTCATGTGATTTGTACATGATAATGAATTTAACCCCCGCCCCCTACATGCTTAAGTCCTAGTGTTTGGGAGGAGGCAGCATCATCACATCAAGGACAGTAGGTTTGAGACAATCTGAGCTACATGAGACCTTATCATTTTTTTTTTTTTTTTAAAAATTACTTTTCTGGGCTGGAGAGATGGCTCAGTGGTTAAGAACAATGACTGTTCTTCCATAGGACCTGAGTTTGATTCCCAGCATCCACATGGCTTTGGATTACTGTCTGTAATTCCAAGATCTGACACCCTTACACAGTTATACATGCAGGCAAAACACTAGTTTATGTAAAATAAAAAAAATATTAAAAAAATTACTTTTCCTTGTTTTAAACATAAAAATTTTAAAGGGTAGAAAATAGAAATTTACTTTTATTATGTGATGTAATTGTTATGTTGTAATTGTGATTACTATCCATTTTCCAATCTTCTTTATCCCAAAACTTCTCTATTTTTAATTACATTTTGCATATGTAACAGTTAGAATACACAGGTATACAGAATGCTGGATATTATCTATTTAATATCAAACTTACTAACCAATGCTTAAAATGGGAGGCAAAAAAAAAAAAAAATCTGTCATGTGTCTTTGAGATTATCTTTGCATGTGTTTACTCCTTTTTTCAGTGTTGGACCTGATTTTATTGTGGTCATTTGGGAAGAGCAGTGAGATCCTTGGTTATAAACTTTGACTAGAGTTCTAGATATGTAAACATGGGCTGTATGACCTTGAGCTGCAAGGGGAATTGGGGAAGGAATACTAGAACTTGGTTCTCATACTGATCATTCCTTTTTTTAGGTTGGTCTACATTTATAAGGTGCTTTATATTTTCAGAGTGTCTAATATTCATTGTAATTATTTAAAAATTTACTCAAAGGTATGCTAGAGGTAGTTTTCATTTCATGGGAGAGAGATAGTAATGCACCCAAGTGACCAGAATCAGGGTTAGAATATAGCAAGGGGACCAACCAATGGGAGTAAATGGGAGGAAGTTGAGAACTGTTATACATATAGGACCAATGGGGAAAAATAACCAGGTTAGTGGTTTATTAGTGGTTAGCTAGCAAGATTTTGAATTGACTGAAGATCAAATATGTTTTATTGTAGGTAAAAGAGAATCTACTTTCCTGCAAGATGCTGTTGCACTGCAAACGGGATGAACTTCGTAAACTGTGGATTGAAGGAATTGAGCATAAGCATGTCCTGAACCTGCTGGATGAAATTGAGAACATAAAGCAAGTGCCTCAAAAACTGGAACAGTGCATGGCCAGCAAGCACTACCTTAGTGCTACTGACATGCTGGTAAGAGCAGCCTGTGCTAAAGCTCACTCCTGCAAAGATATCAAGGTTCTCTTCTTCGCATAGAGCATGGTACAAACAGCCCTCAGGATTGTAGTAAGAGGTTTCTGACCTGTTTGGCCCATGATCCAAACCTGCAGACTCCCAGTCCCACAGAAACACACAGATGCTTATATTAATTACATGCTGCTTGGCCTATGGCTCAGGCATATTGCTAGCTAGCTCTTGCATCTTAACCCAACCCATTTCCATTAATCTGTCCTGTCATGGACAGCTTACCTAGTTCTTTACATCTTGCTTCTTGGGTGGCTGGATTGCATCTTCCCTGACTCTGCCCTCTTCCTCCTTTATTTGTGCTTGGATTTCCTGCCTCCTTCTAAGATGCCTGCCAAAAAGTCCAAGCAGTCCCTTTATTAATGAATGATATTCACAGCATACAGAAAGACATCCCACATCAGGCACCCTAGCTAGTTATCTTCCTACAGTGTTTAAAATGTTAGATGGCTATTATTTATATAGTGATTGCCCTTTGAAACAAGGCAAGAATAGTGGAAAGAAATCAGTACTCAAATCATGTTGAAATAATAATGATTGGTATTTTTTTTTAACTTCAGAGGAAAATCATGAATCTCATTTTAAAGGATGAAATCTATGTGAAGATTTATAAGATTAGGTGTTCCATAAAGGTTTTGAATTCATTTTTTGGTTGATTATAGCTTTGTTCTGTTCCTTTCACCTGGTCAGAAAGAAAGTGACTTCTTTGATACTGATCTTAGAAGTACCTTTAAGCTGGAGTGCTCCATGACCTGGCCTTTACTGTTTCAGTTCATAGTGTTCTGATCCCTTTGGAATTAATGGAAGTTCCTAGAGGGTGCATTTTATGGTAAATGTCAAGCCAAACTTTGCTCTCACTTGGTCTTGAGTTATCCAGGGCTAGTGGCTTTTCTGAAGGGCTGTCCTATCTTCTTGTTCATTTATACCTGTTCATGTCCACTTTCATCTTGGTAGATGTCTACAGAAGCTCTCAACAGCAGCTGTGCTGGATTTGAAATTTTCTGTTATCCACAGAGGACAAACAAGCTCTTTATCTTTGTTTTACAAATTTTATTGGTGAAAACACTGATGGACTTGGTGGGGACACTGATGAAATAATTCATTCACTTCCATTAAAAATTTTGCTGTATACAAGAGCTCAAGGCTAGAACATAGTTAAATGACACAGTGCTTCACTTCTGCTTCGATGGTCTCTGGCAGAGGTGTGATCGAAGAAGGTCTCATTTTGTTTAAGGGGTTGGCCACACGATGTTTAATTATGCCCCAGTAGATAATTGAACAGCATGAATGGGCTTTTGTGTAAATGGGGAGATCATAAGAGTGGGTTTGAAACTGAAAGAACTGATAACTTAGTTTGATGAGGTATATGATGTAAAATCACCAAATAATAAAAAAGAGGAAAAAAAGAAAAAGAAAAAAGAAATACTATGATTAATATCAGGGTTTCATTGGCTTTGTAACATTTAAAGTCTTTGTTTATTTGTTAAGTTTTATGGAATTATATGAAGTATATTTGTCTTAGTTTTTTGAAGTTATAGTATAATTCTGTAGTAAGTCTATATTTTGTGTTTCTGTTATTGCTGTTTTATATTTTTAGTATGGAGTATTAGTATTCCAAACAGGTTACAAAGTATGCATATGTTAATATCATTCATTGAATTTAGGTTTAATTTTGCTATCTAAAAACTCACCAGTTTTTTCAGATTCTTCAATTTATTGAAACAAATTTATAATGTATGTTGTTATGATTTTCTAGAATTTCATTCATATCTATTATAATGATTACCTTTCAATTTTTAGTTTTATTGAAGTAGGTTTTCTCTTTTTTTGTTTAATTTGGTTTGGTTAAGAATTTGCCAGTGGTGTTTTAACCTTAAAAAACAAACAAACAAACAAATAAATAAAAATAATTTTGCTATAGGGAGTGCTAAAATTTTTTTTTAACCAAAGCATAAGAATTGCCCTAGTGGGGGCTGGAGAGATGGCTCAGCGGTTAAGAGCACCGTCTGCTCTTCCAGAGGACCCAGGTTCGATTCCCAGCACCCACATGACAGCTAGCAACTGTCTGTAGTTCCAGTTCCAGGCAAACACCAAGGCAAATAAATAAATAAATAAATAAAGAAAGAGAGAAAGAAAGAAAGTTTAAAAAAAAAAAATTGCCCTAGTATTGAACATATTGACATACAACATATTGGTTATAGGTCAATTGAATCATCAGTTTTAGCAGTATGAGGAGTATTGAAGTAGTAAAATAATTAAGGTTTTTTTTTTTTTTTTTTCCTCTGTGTGTTTGTGTGTGTGGTTTTTGTTTTTTTGGTACTTGTCATTGTATGTAGAGCCTGGCACGATTGGTGCCCTCTACCACTGAGCTGTGTCTTCAACCCTTTAACTCTGTATAGCCCTGGCTGTCCTGGAACTCATTCTGTAGGCCAGGCAGGTCTTGAACTCACAGAGATCTGTCTGCTTCTGCCTCCTGAATGCTTAGATTAAAGGGGTACCCACTACCGCTTGCCAACTTTCCCAGTTTTTTGAGGCAGAGTATTACTTATTTGTCAATGCTGTCTCAAACTGCTTTGTAGCCTGAGTAGGCCTTGTATTTATGGTCTTCTTGCTTCAGCCTTGTGATCATTCAGGATCACAGTCTTGCACAGCCAGGCCCAGCTTGTTTCCAGTATCTTATCAGAGTGACATCTTGGTTCATAATGACTGAGCTGTCCAACAGCAAAAAATTGCTTTTCAGCTTTAGTCTTGATTTATGCATATTTTTGATAAATTATCAAGTTTTAACAATTTGAATAGATAACTTTATGTTTGTGGCACATGTATACAGTTGCTTTTATTATTGAGTCACTGTTTTGGTGATACCTGCTTTTGATTAAATGACATGTATTAGAGTAGATTGTTAGCATTTATTTTGGTTAATTATGTTCATTTTAGGATTTCAGAGTGTTCTTTTATGGCCCTATTACTAATGGGCTAATTATTTAAAAGCATGAAATGAGTAGTTCTCTTTTCTTAACTCATTTTTGCTAGGCCTTAATTAAGTAACTTTATCAAATTCTTTGTTGTAAGTTATGGAAATTAAACTATAGGGTTTTCTTGATGTAACAAACACCTGAGATAAATCAGCTCATTAGAAGGATCAGGTTTATTTTAGTTGATAGTTTAAGAAGTTTCAGTTCATGGTTGCTTGGACAAGGCATTTCACCATCTTGGAAGCATGTAACAGAGGAGGTTACTCACTTTATGATGACCACGATGCAAAAAGAGAGACAGGAAAGGGCTGGAGTTCTTTAAAGTTATGTCTCCAATGGCCCAACTTCCATAGGGTACCACTTCCTCAATGTTACCACCTCTCAATAGAGTCACAGACTAGGGACCAGACCCTTAACACATGGTTCCTCGGGCAACATTAGGTTAAAAAATCCCTGCTCATGTAAATAGTCTATTAAAAGGACAGAGGTACACTTGGAAATCCACCTCTGTGTTCGCTCTGTATGTCTTCATTGTTCTCTTCTATGCTGATGTCAACTTGACCCAAACATGGAGTGATCCTGGAAGAGAGAACCTCAGCTGAAGAGTGGTCTAGATCAGGTTGGCCTGCGTTAGTGTGTGTGAGGTGCAGTCCGCATTTGATGGGTCGATTGAGGTGTGTAGGAAAGGTAGAGAGCTAGCCACAGAGCAGCCTCCATCCATTGATGTTTGTTTCAAACTCCTGTCTGTAGTTCCTGCCTTTCTCTCCCTTCATGATGGACTGTCGTGTGTGAGCTAACACGAACCCTTTTCTTCCCAAATTGCTTTTAGTTGTGGTGTTTGTCATAACAACAGATAGCAAACCAAGATGATTGTTCTGAACTATATGTGAAGATAGAGTTGTGTGTTAGTGTTTTGGTGGGAGAGGGCAAGGAGTATAAGCCATACACTTCATCTGTCCAGTTGCAGAAGGAAATAACCTATTTACTCATTATAGTCTTTATTAATGTAAGTCTCAGACCTACTGAACCAAATGGTTATAGTGATCATCAGTTGTAGCTAAAATCTTTATGTTCAGGGTGATGACAGGGGATGAAGAGTCTCCCCTCCCACAAGGTCGGTGTGTAATATACGTTGTTTCTTTCCCCCTATTTACAGTAGTTTTTATACTTTGGATACTAATTCTTTGCTGCATGGGTTGTAAGTATTGTCTTTGAGTTGGTTTTTATTTTTTATTTTTTACTTTGTTCACAGTAGCTTCTTATAATATTTTTAATGCAAAATATCTTAACATTGTTTATTTAAGATATATTATTTGAAGTTTTTTTTTTTTTTAACCTCAAATTGGTTTTACCTGAAAAATAGGTTTTCTATCCTATTGTCTTTAGGAGAATTTAGGAGAATTTTTTATTTTGTTCTTTAATCCATCAAGAGTCTATTGTTATTTATGCTGTGATCCAGGGATCTGATTTTACTTTTGCTCCTTGTATCCAGTTAGGTATGTGTTTATTGAATCCTTCTATTGATTTATAATGCTATTTGACACATTTCAAATTTTCACAAGTGTATGTATCTCCAGGTTTTTATTTTCTTCAGTTGTTCTTACCTGTACAAAAAGTATGTATGGCCTTTTAGTTACTGTAACTTTGTGATACATCTTAAAAGAAAGGTGAAAATGGGCCTTCAGTTTGTTCTAAGTTTCTTATGCTCTTCTGGGCCTTCTCTTCCTCCATGGTATATTTAGTATCAGTTTATCAAATTAAAAAAGAAAAGAATTTTGTTGACTTTAAGGGATTTATGTGTTAGTTATCTTGTCTTCATATCACTGTGCCTATGCATTTATGCCCTTTAATAATACTTAGTAATATATTCCTTACAAGTATTGTATATAGTGCATTAAATTTAACATTTCACCTATGTTCTGAGACTTTAAAAAAACCTTTTATTATAGTATCTAGTTATTTGCTGTATAGGAAAATATAAAAATATCTCTTTTTAACATTTATTATTTATTTTTTTTCCTTTTTGAGGTTAAAATATAATTATATCATGTTCCCCTTCCCTTTAATCTTTCTCCCTCTGACCTTTCTCTTGTATAGGTGTATGTGTGTGTCTATCTATCTATCTATCTGTCTGTCTATCATCTATCTATCTATCATCTATCTATCTATCTATCATCTATCTATCTATCATCTATCTATCTATCTATCTATCATCTATCTATCTATCATCTATCTATCTATCATCTATCTATCTATCATCTATCTATCTATCATCTATCTATCTATCTATCATCTATCTATCATCTATCTATCTATCATCTATCTATCTATCTATCTATCTATCTATCTATCTATCTATCTATCTGTCTAGTGTAGCAGTACAGCCTGCTCAATCTTTGTAATGTTACTTGCCTGAATATGATTTCAGGGCTGACCACTTAGTATGGGATAACTGTTGTAGGAAGTTTCCCGGCCCGTTTGGGGCCTGGAGGTTTGTGACCTGGTCCACAGTGGAGGTTTGGAACCTGGTCCATGCTGCGGCTTTTGTCTCCCAAAGAAATGAATCAGACACTTATATTACTTCATACTGTTTGGCCCATGTCTCATGCACATTACTAGCTAGCTCTATCATCTTAATTCAACCCATTTCTATTAATCTTCCTACCACGTGGCTAGGCCCATGGCTCACCTGTGTTCTTACATGTCTGTCTTTTTCAGGGGCCGAATGGAGACTGACTAACTCCACCCTTCTCCTACCTGCATGCTCTCTGATTCTCCACTCACTTCTACGGTGCTCTACATAGGCCAAAACAGTTCTTTATTTACAGCACACAGAGAACATTCCCACCACAGATAACCAAACTGGGGGCTTTTCCCTGGGAGGATTATTTCTCCTGCTCTCCATATTCCTTAGTTGACTAGTTAAGGGCTCCATCCGATTTACTCCTTCTGTTAGCATGTCTTTTGGAGTGATCTTTGTTCAGGTCCTGTTTAGGCAGCTGCTTCAGTGAGACTTTATGGGTGAAGCTTCTCTTACATTTTTTAGAAGACACAATTTCACAGCAATCTTCATGGTTCCTCTGGCTCCTATAATCTTTTCCCCCCTTACACTATGATCCCTGAGCTTTAGATACAGGAGTTGGACTGTAGGTGCATCAGTTGGGAACTGGGTTCCACATAGTATTCTGCATTTTGATGGGTGGAAGTTGTCTCAGTCTATTTTGTACATCAGAAGACAGCCTTCAAAAGTAATTTCTCTGCTTTTATTATGTGAGTCCAGAGATGGAACATAGGTTGCTAGGTTTTGCAACAAATGCCTTTATCTGTTGAACCATTTTGTTGGCTTGAATTTTTTTTTTTAATTAATTGACTATATATTTTCCTGGAGTATTCTCAATCCCATCTTCTTAGACGTGGCTAAAATTCACTCAGCTTTCTGAGTATCTCAGATATTACATGCTTTTCTTTACGTTTTCATAAGCTACATGAATCTCATTATATAATTGCTTTTTTATGTGGTAGATCATTGCTTGTAGATTATATCTTTCCCCCTTTTGCTTGTTCCTATCGCAGTGATGTTCATAGAGTCAGAGTTAACAAATCATTAGCCAGGTGGGTAACTATGTGAAAGATTTTAATACATAAAGGAAATGACATTTTTTAAAGGTATTTCTTTTCCAGGAGCTGTGCTTTATTTTCTCTTGTTGGTGAATTTATTTTTATTTTTTGACAAGATATTCTTATTTCTAACCTTTTGTAATATTTGAATGAGAAAAATCAATTTCAGCAGAACTAGTATGATTGCATACCTACTTTATGCTGATATTTTAAGTATGGAACATAGATTAACTCCTTCCACTCTTACAGCTGGGATGGGTTTCTGCTATCATTACTAGTTTTTAGAAGAGGCAATTGTGCTTGGTTCAGGAAATTGGTGTACCCAAATGTACATCAGTTTGTCTATTCTGTACACGAAAGGTTGGAAGTATTCTCAACAGTCCTGTGTATATAAGAGTTTAGTATAAGGTCTGCAACTACTCTTTTTCTGGACCTCATATGAAAAATAATTAGATTTATTTTCTCTATGGTTATGTGCTGTTCCAAGTACAATCTATGTAAAGAATCTGCAGCATCCAAATGGAAATTGTCGCTAAAATGCATCAGAGGAAAGTAAAGACAAAACCATCCAGTCTTTCAAGCTCCACTGCTTTCCTTGGATTTGTTTGACAGAAGACTTTGCATTTTCATTTTAAGGCAGGTGCAGATATAGATATGTAGTAATTTGATCCCGCCACAATATAGGTTAATAAACCCACAGTAAATAAATCAGTGGTGACCCATGGCTCTTTCCACCTCCTGCTATTTCTGTTTTAAAATTTGACCTGTCTTGAAGCTGTAGGCTTGCCTTCTGGGTGGAATTTTATTTTTTCTTTTGATATGATAACCAGAATATTGCATAAAATAATTAAATTGTCATGACAGGTAATGTCTGCAAATAGGCCCAGCCTTTTGTTTCCTTCTTTAAAGTAAATAGTTGCTGTTGGCTTATGGAAAGCTAAAAATGATCCAACAAGAAGTCACACAGAAATCAGAGGCTTGATTAATATTGTAGCCTGTAGCTTTGTGATATGTATGGTTTAAATTAGACCTTTGCAGTATTGTGCTGGGTTGATGCAAGCACATTAATGTCATAATTTCTGGTTGCTGCATCACATTTCTGCAGTCTGTCTTTTGTATTCCACTCACATTAATTGAAGTAATTTTGCCAGTGAAGCGTGTTTCAAACCTCTGCATTTAAATTGAAATTTTAATTCCCTTATTGTCTTGAAAAGACGGCTGAAGATGCCTTGTTACAGGTTTCATTATCACTCAAAACACTCCAGCTGCTGGTTTTAATGTACAATGACTGATTAATTCTGGAAACAATTATTAATATAAGAATAGCAGCTTCTTCCCAGTGGCATGAGTAACCAGGAAGGTGTTTCATGAGAGTTAATATTTTTATAAACTTTTTTTTTTTTTTTAACCTGGGAGAATTTGTGTGTAGAAGTCTGCATCATATGAAAATTGCAAGGAGCTCTTTGAAAACCACTTACACAAGTTCTGATTTATCAGCCATAGAAGTCAATTCATAATTGCATTCAATCAGTAGAAACCAACCCAGTGTGAGTCTTTTAGAAGCACTTTAGCTGACAGTCACACAAGGCTGTGACTAAAATAAATTTTCATCTCTTAGCCTGTCTGAGATTGTAGAGTTTTTGAATGTCTTTTTAATATTTTTATCTTTATTTTTATAACTTTACAAAAAGAGTACATAGCTATAGAGTCAAATGAGGATTATTATGAAAATTATAATAACATTTATGTAGTTATCTTTTCTCCAGAGGATCTTGGTATTCCTTTCTGTGAGAATTATATATTGAAGTTATTTTACTTATACTTTGAAAATATGGCCCTATTTGAGATAAAGAGAGTCAAGCAGTTATTTAATTGAGCAGTTGATTAGAATCCTGTAATAAAAATATTTTGAGTTCATAGGATTCTTTGAAGTTATTTAATGATTTTGAGAACTCTTTTTCCCATGGAAAATCTAGACTTGAATCTTAGCTTTGACTCTTTTTTTTTTTTTTTTTTTTTTAAAAAAAAACTTTTTTTTTTTTTTTTTTTTTTTTTTTTTTTTTTTTTTTTTTTTTTTTTAAAAAAAAACCTTTATTTATTTATTATTTATTTATTTGCCTTGGTGTTTGTCTGGAACTGGAACTACAGACAGTTGTTAGCTGCCATGTGGGTGCTGGGAATCGAACCCGGGTCCTCTGGAAGAGCAGACGGTGCTCTTAACCACTGAGCCATCTCTCCAGCCCCAGCTTTGACTCTTAACAGCACATGACTTGTGGCCACTTACCTACTTGTACTAAATGTTTGAGTTAAGGATACTACATACCTCTGAGGTTTATTGAAAGATTTAAAGTAATCATAGTGTAATTATGAGTTCTTTAAATGTTGATAATTATTCAGATTTTAGATTGGTTTTGTAGGAAAGGGTATATTATAATCTCAAAATTCAGTCCAGAGGTGGCTTATTTTGAGTTGGTAATAAACTGAAGTACAGCGGCTAGGTTAAGCCTTTTTCACATTCTTTCTAGTCAGCATATATGTTACCTGATTGCAAGACTAGCTCATTATTTTAATTACATATCTTTATTGGATGTGAAAATTTGAAACATTTATACAGTGTGGGTAATTAGAATCTCTATCTCCTTGGACATTTTTTTTTGTTTGGTTGTACATATCTATGAGGTATAATGTGATTTCAATGCATGTTTTCAGTATGTATTGACCAAACAAGAGGTTCTCTGGTTCTCTTTCTCTCTTATTTAGGATGAAACATTACTTGACTTAGTTCTCATGTCAGCAAGTGGTAAAGTATTTGCCTGAGTTAAATTCCCCTTCAAGATGAAGCACTTTGGATGTATTATTTAATTTCTCTTAGCCATCTTCTCCTCCTGCAGTTGGAATGATACTAACATCCATCTCTTGGGACTTCTGTGAGCTTTCAAAGATAAACTTCTTTAAATGTGCATGTCCCATGGCCTTACTTATAACCACTAAAGTACCATATACAAACATGGTAGTGACCATTATTTGCAACTCTGTGTTTTTCTACAGGATACAGATGTACTAAAAATGCAGAAAACTTATTTTAATTTTCTTATCATGATATTGTCTTTAGAGTCATTGGGCCCTGCCAGTTGTTCATAAAATATAAAATAAGCTAATTTGAACTCCAGCCATCTTTGTGCTATATGAACCACTAATTACTTCTAGCTGCATTTTGATAACGTCCAATTTCCTTTTCTTTTCTTCTGTCCTTTCCAGACTCTAGTAATTATGGTTTTATGTTCAGTTTAGATTTTTGGCATTTATATATGGGGAGGGGCATGCAGTTTTTCTCGTTTGTATTTTGATTTATTTTGCTTAATATTGTACCCACCTGTTCTATCCATTTTTGGTAAACGATAGGATACTGACTCGCAATAATATTTTATTGTATACAGCTACTATATTTTTTCATCTAATTATTCATTAAGGGACACCTAGTTGATTTCAAATCTCAGCTATCATGAATAGTTCAACACTAAGAGTATTTAGTCATCTCTTTTTTTGTATATTGATGCATTTGCTTTTGATACATAATCCACAGTGGACTACCCATGTCAGATGCTAGATCTTTTTGTTTTGAGAGAGGGTCTCGCTCATTAACCCATGGTGCTCAGAAACTCAGTGTGTTGAATTTTTGACAGTTTTACTGTGATATTCTGTAGTGTGTACCTTTAAGGCCATGTCTTTTGGTTTCTTGTTCCTAGGTGTCTACATCAGGCAATTTTCATCTGTAATTCCATTCAGTAGCTTTTTTTGCTTTTCCCATTTCTTTGCCTTCAAGTATTCTAGAAACTTTCATTCCCCTTTTCTTTTTATCATATCTCAAGGGTCTTTATTCTCCTCCTCTTGTTGATCTCCCCTCCATCTGACTAGGATATTTCACAAGGTGTATTTTTAAAAGTTCTATATTCTTTCTTATTCTTGGTCTAGTCTACTGTTGAGACTTTCAGCTGAATTTTTGAATTTTATTATGGTTGCTATTTCTAATTTGTTTTTTTTTTTTTTTTAAAAAAAACTTTATTTATTTGCCTTGGTGTTTGCCTGGAACTGGAATGGAACTACAGACAGTTGTTGGCTGCCATGTGGGTGCTGGGAATCGAACCCGGGTCCTCTGGAAGAGCAGAGGATGCTCTTAACCGCTGAGCCATCTCTCCAGCCCCCCTAATTTGGTTCTTTTGCAAGTTTTCTTTCTGCTGAGTCTGTCACTCATCATGAATTGTTTTTCTAATTTTATTCAACTATTTGTATCTTCATCCTTTTTAAAATATCTTTTTAAAGACTTATTTATTTGTTTTTATTTTATGTACAGTGGTGTTTTGCCCTGAAGCTAGAGTTACAGACAGTTGTGAGCTGCCATGTGGGTGATGGGAATTGAACTCAGGTCCTCTGGAAGAGCACTCAGTGCTCTTAAGAACCATCTCTCCAGCCCCGTATCTTCTTAATTACTATTGATTTTCCTTATACTCATAAACAAAAAATGTAGGCATTTCCTCAGTATCATTTTCTTTGGAATTTGTTGATGAGAGTTTTTGTTTTCTTTGAAGGCATCTATTACTTTGGCTTTTCATATTTGCTGTGATCCTACACTGACATTTTTACATTTGGTGGATCACTTCTGTTTTTTGCATAAGGTAGTTTTTATTGTAAATAGTTTCCTTCAAATTTTATGATTTGGGGTATTTTGTTGGCTTTGGCACCACTTGGGCATCATAATGTAATGTCTGTAAAGCTTTTTTGGCTGTAACCAATAGCTTTAAATGCAATGTGTATTGTAACAGATTAGACAGACCCACTGTCTAGAGGGACCATGCTGGGTGATACAGTCAGTATTTGGGGTTGTTGGGTGCCTCTGTATGGCCACTTGAATGGTGAGAGTGGTGTTTTCGGATCGTGCTAATGTTTTTTAGGCACTGCTGGGTCAGCTCTGCTTTTGTCAAGGTCTGTGGCACCATTAGGCACAGTAGGGATGGGGCCATGCAGCACGTTGCCCTCAGACACAATGATGATGGACCAAGAGCAGCTGGCTGTGATGGGAGCATAAGCACTGTGTATAAGTTACAGTGCTGCTGCCAGGAAGTTGGCCACTATGGACTAGCACCTACCATCAGGAGTGGCTTGACTAGCTTCTGTTTTCTAGTCAAAAGGACTCTTAAAAAAGCAGTTCTAGTATTCCTTAACATATGCACTGATTTGCATGATGAAGATCCATAGTTCTGTGCCATATTTCTGGGATTTGGTGTGGATAGAATTCAAGTTCTCTGTCATTAATTCCACATTCAGCCTACATCAAATATATTTTCATGGGAAATTCATTAATCATGTAATTGTAAGCAGTTGGTAACTAAATATGCTAACTTACTAGACATTAAACTTAGATATAAACTAGTTTCTGGGTCGGAAATGCCTTCGTAAAGATATTGATGCTGGTTTCAGCTATTTAGATCTGGTTTAGATCCTAGGAATGATGAACCACAGAGGTTGTTCTTATTTGTGCAAGTGAAATTGAAATTAGCAGACATACTGAACTTATGCATTGACTCTTAAATGATCAATGGACAAGTAACAAAACTAGCCAAATATAAATCCATTTTTTCCAGTCTTGAGAGTTTTTGTTTTTATTGTCAGTCCTGGAGGGCTCTTGATGTGTAACCATCATGGGTATCAGGGGTTGAACATGTAGTGGGCTTATAGGCATCAACCTGACAGTGGCTCAGCCACTGCACAAACATTCCAGAATTGTAGATGTGTTTGTCTACAGACAATAAAAAAACATGTCAGTGATTAGTACTGTGATAATCATTGATAAGGTCTATGTGTTTCTAATTTCACTATCAACTTTTGAGGCTAACATCTATAGTATTATTTTTTCAGTAAAGCAACAATATGGCACAAATTTAGTAATTAAATAAAAGATTAGAGTTTTTTAAATGTAAAGCTTTATTTTCTGTATATTGGTTTTTGCCTGCATGTATGTCTTTGCACTTATATGTGTGGTGCTCACAGAGGCCAGTAAAGGGCATTAGGTATCCTGGAAGTAGCATTACAGATGGTGATGCAGTTGTTGATCATTTCTGTTGTCAGGGTTGTCTGTGAAGGTGTTTTTAACCTTGGAAGAGGTCATAGAGGTCATGTGCTAGCAGGGTGAGCCCTGGAAAACAGTGTTCACAAGTACAGTGTGTTTGGGGGGAATAGCAGAAAAAAGGGAGGAAGGAATAATAGGGATAGTGGGGCAGGCTTAGTTTGACTTGTTATTTTGGGGTAATCCTCTGAGGCTGCTTTTAGCTGCATTTGAAAGCCCCTATCCCCTCAAACATTTGTCTGATAAGCTAGAAAAGCTAAAACAAACTTATTGACTGAGTTGGCTTCTATGTACCAAATTAATGAATAGGTTTATGGTAGCTGCAGGTTTTTAAATTACATAATAAAACTTTAGAGCTTTATACTAGCCATTTTTCCTACCACTCAAACCTCTATTTATATTAGGTTTGGATGTTTTGATGGCTAGGGTTTCTAAAAACCAGATGGTTTGGTATCTTCATTTTTGATTCTTTTAAATCTGCTATTCATTTTCTTTGATTTTTAAAATCAATAGAAATTCTGTTTCATTGCATGACCCCTTATGAGGTTTAGCAATTTTTATTTAACTTGTCTGGAGCTGTGATTTCTAAACTCTGTATTGGAGGATCTCCCAAGAATTGGAAAGTCTAGGTCACAACCCAGGCTGATAAAATTGAAATCTCTGGTGGTAGGCTGCAGGCTTAGGTCGTTTTTGACAGTCTCCTAGTAATGCCAGTTTATAGCCAAATTTGGCATTCTTGGTATTGGGTTTAGCTTGTGTTGTGGAATGGAGCAAGACTCATTGTCCTTGCCTTTATTTAATACAGCTCAAAGTAGTGATAGCTGCAAAGCAAGTATTTGTGTAAAACTACAATGGTGATATTTATTATGTAGAAATGTTTGAAGGTGCTTTGTTGCCATCCCCCATTGTGGGTTGAGTATAGCTGATGACTGGCTGACTTCCATTCTGATGTTACAGAAAGATTATATGGTTCAAAAGAGTTTAGTGTAATAGTTAAACTAAGCAATTCAACTGGTTTGGACCATGCACTCTTAAGATTCTAATCGTGCTCATGTACCTCTTTCATCTTTGCTGTTGGTCTGATTTACTGCATGGCTTTAATGGATTGAAATTGGGGTACCACTTTATTAATTGACACATGGAAGGTGTGTTAGTGAAGAGAGTGGAAACAAAAGGGTTTTAATGTAAGTTGTTCTAGATTCTGGTCCTCCCTGAACAAGTCACCAGTGCTTTCAGCCACAACAGGTGAATCACTTCCTGGCCCTGATTCTTAGTATCATTATCTTTAAAAATGATAAATATTATTGAATTTTTGTGAGAATAAAAATGAAATATTGCATACAAGGCGTGCTCTGTCAAATGTAAAGCATCATAAAGATTTAAAATGCTATTGGTGCCATCATTGTCATCATTATTACCACACACAAAGTAAAAAGAACAGATAGTAGTCCTGGTCATGTTTACACTGAGCAAGCAGCATTTTACCCTGATGCCAGTGTCACTAGGGTACATGTGTTGTTTAGTCAGGTAAACTACATGAAGGTAGTAAACTACATTTAGTTTAGTGTAAACTAAACTTGAGTTTAGCGTAGACGGAACTTTCTGACCCATCTGGGCCTGCGGTCCAGAGGAATCTTCCTACCCATAGTCCCGCTGCTGCTTATGAAATAATTACACAAAGGCTTATATTAATTACAAACTGTTTGTCCCATGGCTCAGCCTCATTACCAACTAGCTCTTACAACTTAATCCAACCCATTTTTATTAATCTATTGTACTGCCACATGGCTCGTGGCTTACTTGTGTTTCTTTACATCTTGCCTTCTGTTGTTAATAGATGTATGTGTGTTAACCTGATTATGGTCTGAGAATGCTTAGGAATTTTTAACAACCATGACAGGATGGAATTAACTTGTTACAATGTCTGTTTTCTTTTAGTTCATCCAGATTCTAATTAGTGTGTTTCCCTAGCTGTTACTATGAACTGCCCCCTTTCGTTTATGGGATATTTAGAATGCTTGTTAGTAAAAGGCTGGCAAAACTGCTTAGCATTTCCAGTGGCCTTTAGGGGCACATGCAGAATGTGCCTGAAATGGTCTGGATCACATGTGAGTTTGAAGAGATGCTCTGAGCGCTCTTAGAGAGTTGTTCTAAAACTTCTTCTTGACTGTCCCAGGCTAACAAGATGATGGGTAAGTGACTAGTGACTGGGACACATGTTAAAAGAGAATGTCTTTCTAGTGTTCTTCCCGACGAGAACTTAGATGTACCTCAGAGAGTGCAGATGAGAACTGAGAACTGAAAGGGACACAGGATCCAAACAAGGGAGCTCCCCCTCCCCCCTTTCTATATGCAGTTTTCAATTCTTTTTCCTGTTAAGTCTCAAACCCTAGGACAAAAGGCTAACTGAGCTGTCTATTAACATATAAAAACATATCAAGCTGGCTGGCTGCCCTGTTCTCCCTGCAAGTCCCTCAGCCTGCCCTTTTAGGGCCCTCCAGGCTGTCTGTCATACCTCATACATACTCTGTGTTTCCCTAGTCGGGCCACCCTCCCCTGTTCTCTGTGTAATCCAGCCATTTTGGTTACCTGGTCTTTTTCATCTACTCTCTTGGGCAGTCTCTTAGCCCAAGCCACCCCATCTCAGACTGGGTCTCCTTCCTTCCTTTCTCCCATGATCCAGCTCAGTCTGGTCATGATCACTCTGGACTGACTCTCTTAGATGTCCCTGCCTCTGGCTATGCTCTCCCTTTTCTCTACACCAAAGTCCTCCACAGCACCTAGGAACAGTCATGTTTTATTTTTTCATTTGATAGGGTATTAAATGTAGTTTAACCAGGAAAGTAAGGCTTTTTGGAATCAACAAGACTCATTTTTTATGCCTCAGAATCCCTGGATTAGAATTGTAGAATTTTATGTTAAGAAAGGTTTTTTTTTTTTAAAAAAAGCTATTTTGTGTTCAGGAGCACCTGCATGTATGTTGGGATGGATGTAGCTATTTACCATAGTAAGATTTGTGATAGTAAGACATTTGAAATGAAGTTGACATAGGGAATTTATTTAAGTCATTTGTGAAGTACTCAATAGTGTGAACTGGTATGGTAGCTTATTATGTGCAAATGTTCCTAAATTATTACATAATGATTAATAAGTTCTGATGAATGAAGTTCTCATTTGTAAATTTTTTTGTGTATCTCAAGTTTCCTTGATTAAATGTTTATTACTTTTGGAATTTGGAAGAAAAATAGTTTTTTTTTTTCTTTTTAGATTTATTTATTATGTATTCAGTATTCTGTCTGCATGCATTCCTGCAGGACAGAAGAGGGCACCAGATCTCACTACAGATGGTTGTGAGCCAACATATGGATGCTGGGAATTGAACTCAGGACCTCTGGAAGTATAACAGTCAGTGCTCTTAACCTCTGAGCCATCTCTCAAGCCCTGAAAAATAAAGTTTAAGAAAATAATATCGGTCTGGATAGATGGCTTAATGGTTGGGAGCATTGGCTGCTCTTCCAGAGGTCCTGACTTCACTTCCCTGCAGCCATATGGTGGTTCCTGACTAACTGTAATGAGATACATGCAGACAGCACTGTATACATAATAAACAAACAAACAAATAAATAAATACTTTTTTAAAAAAAGAAAATAATATCACTACCCCTCGCCCCAAAAAATCAAGATAGGCACCTAGTTAACCTTTAAAGATCTCTTATAATAGAAGGTTTATACATGTCATCTCTCAGCTAATGCCATTCTGTGAAGTCTGGGCTGATGGAGTATCTTAGGAGACCCACTTGTCTCTGCTTCAAGACAGAAAGAAAGAAATGCCTTTTTTTTTTTTTTAAAAAAAAAATGAAATATGAGAGTTATTTGTGATAAAATACATGGTAGAGGGACAAAAGAAACAAAAACTTAGAAGGCGTGCTTGTCCAAACAAAGTTTAAGAATAGCTTACTAAGAGTCTGATTTCTATGGTGATAAGATCTTTGATGAAACTACAATGCCTATTTTGTCTCTTTGGACTTTTGTTTCTGAGATTGATTTGAAGAAAGTCTAAAGAAGATATTTACAGATGGCCTTTTACCTGCCCGTTCTTTATCTTACAGGCCCTCCGTCCTTTGTTCACTTATCAATAGCTTCATGTTGTTTGCTTTATTCTGTAAATTTCATTATCTCTCAGGCAGTCTATTGCATTAAGCCCTGAGTACCCAATATCACCTCATTTACTTGAGGTGTGCTTGACCTCAGCCCTTCTTCTCTCTTTGTTAATGCACCAACAAGCACTGATATCTCTCTGGAGCATTATCATTTGGCTGTTAGCTCAACTAATAACAACCCTTCATTTGAGCTGATGAAGGTTTATTAAATAAAAACATGCAATAACCCTGGCAGTAATGAAAGGAGAGTGGAGCTAGACAGGATCCTGTTTGTAATGATGAGAGCATGCTGAGTCTGCACTGGGCTTCTGGAGGAGACAGATAGGACCCTGAATAGGTCAGATCAGTAATATGTTATCAGACTGATTTAAGAATGGGCAGTTTTGAATGTCTGACTTGATCACTGTTGATTAGCATACAGGCCAGGACTTAGTGGTGGGAAGGAATGTTCTTGCTCTAGGCACTTGGCCTTGCTCTGTGGTACACCTATCTTTGGAGGTTTGTCTTAAGAAGGAGACTGTCAAAAGCCCTGAGGCTTTCAGACACTGGTAATGAAGAACCACAGAGAACCAAAAAAATTACTTTCTCTAGGTAAGCTAGCATCAGAGATAGCTTTTCCTATAGACCCAAAACCTCCCCAAAACCTCCCCAAAACCTCACTATTGCTCTGAGCCTTGAATGGACTTCTTTTAGTTTCCTTCACACACCCCACTCTTTTTATTTCTACCTAACATTTTCTTCATGGAGTAGCTCTTGTAAACACAAAAGCTGTCATAGTATGGACAAAAGTTGGGTGGGTGACATCACTGAGTTTACATAAGCAACTGAGTTTTACTTTTTGTACTTCATCAGTGAACATGGATGAGCATGAGTTTGCCTTTTATGCTTTGTGTTTCTCACTCAGGATGTTACAGTCTATTAGTAAAAATATTCCTAATTTATTTTTTGCAGTTAAATACACAGAGTTGGGTTACAGGGTACAAAAAAGGAAGATCTGACCAATCCCCACCCTGGAAGTCTCCCTAGAAAGCTCTGTAACCCTACCCCCCCCCCCCAATAGCCCTCTATAAGTCCCAAGCCCACAGCCTATTTCTCCCTGTCTTTTCCCACTTTAGGCTGAAGCATCCATACTCTCCTGGACCCTTCCCTCCCAATAAATCTCTTGAATGAGGTTTGGATGAAGATATTTTTCTTTCCCAGAATAGCTGAGGGAGTAGAACAGCTGAGGGAGTATCTCCCTGTCCAGGGGACCTTCCCTGGCTGGGCTGAGTTGTTACATTCCCTGAACAGAGAGCAGTGAGCAGCAGAGGAGAAGTGGTGCCTTGGGCCCAGCCACTGTAGCATCTTTGCTCAGGAGGCTCTCCCTTGCTGGAGCAGAGCTGTTAACATTGGAGAAGCCTTTCTCTGAAGCAGGGCCGTAAGCTGTTACCTAGGCTTACTGTGGTCTGTGGTGTTCATTGGCTCCTGAGTGCCTGAATACCTTTCTGTCGAGCTGTAACACTCAGTGTTCATTGGCTCCCTAATGCCTGAATACTTTTTCATTTGAGCTGCAGTGTTCAGTATACCTGGACTCCTGACTTCCAGCATCTCTTTCCATTTGAGCTGCACAAATATCTATACTGTCTGCTCCTCTTCATTGGTATTTGCATAAGGGTGATCACTAATAACCCTATGACAAAGTCAATACTAGGCTGCCTTGAAATTTCCTCTGCCAAAGCCATTATTCTAAAATTCTTCAATTTAGCCTCCAGCAGATTTTTAGGACAAAGGACATATTCTTTGCCAAAAATCACAAGAATAGCCTCTAATATTCTTTTCCTCTGAAACATTTTGAGCTGGGCCCTTCCCCATTAAACCCTGCTTAAAGCATTCAGCTGCTTTTCTAATCCAAAGTCCCAAATTATTCATATTCCATCAAACAGCAGCATGGTCAGACCTGTTACAGAAATATCCCAGAACAGTAGGGAGCATTGCAGCAGGCATGGCACTGCAGAAGTAGCTAATAGCACACATCTGATCTACAAGTTACAGGCAGAAGAGTGAGATTGAGCCTGGCCTGGACATTTGAAACCACAAACCCCATCTCCAGTTACATACCTCATCCAACAAGGCTACACTTCCTAATCCTTCCTAAGCAGTTTCACTAAAAGGAGACTAAGCAAGCATTCAAACATGAGCCTATGGGGACATTCCCATTCAAATTAACCACAGAGGCTATTTTCTATTATCTTTTATGTTGAGGTTTAGTTCAAACTTAGGATAGTCCAAAGTTTGTATGACTTCACTAGATTGTGTGTGTAAATTACATTTGGTTTTAAGGAAATAGTCAAAAAGCTTGTTGTTTAAATGACTACAATGGTGTCCTAAATTGTTGTATTGAAACATCATGTAAATCTAAGAATAGAGTTTTCTCTATCCTTAGAATAAGGAAACACTGCTAAAAATAATCTCTGTAAACACTTTGCCAGGCATGGTGTTATTTTACTTTGTTAAAATTTTTTTGATTGTCTTTGTAAGTTATTGTTATATAATTTAGGATATTAATTAATTCCCTTCTTGTGAATTTCTATAAGAAAGTCAAGTGTGGATGTGCAGTGGGTAGTTTTTAAGCTTAAATATTTTGACTGTATTTAATTACCTCAAGGGATAAGGCTATATGATGGCCCAGTGGTTTACCAAATTATTTTTTATTTTCTAGATCTCGATGTCACTGAAGGTTAATGCATCCTCTTTTCTTCACTAGAGACTTGAGTTAAAATCCATTTTAGGGCATGTGTATAAATGAATTTGTAGTTGTTTTTCCTCCTTGGGGACACTTTGGTCATTTTATGAGTCTGCCTTTCCATTTGGAATTACTGGCAGCTTGCACAGGGCCCAGGGGCTGTCATAGCAGGGGCAGTTGTAAGTCAGTGTGAAAATGAATGGGCAGGCTTCAGAGGGCAGAGCTGGCCCAGGGCTTGTCAATCTTCTACTCCTTGATTCTTTTGTGCTTTAACTTAAGAAAACTTATTTGCTACTGACATTTGATTATAACACATCACAAAACAAGTGATGTGTTTATGGGTGAGCCACTGCACTTTATTATTATTATTTTTAGGTCATTTTGGGCTGGTTTGTATTTGGCAGCCACAGAACTTTCTAGATTCTGTATGACTCCTTAGACCACTGTAGATCTGTGATTAATATTTTTGGTTGCCAATGCATTTCATGACTTTTATCAACTATTGCCTTTACATGAATTTTTAGGGTCATATTTGTCTACTTCATAGTGTCACCCAGTTGTAAATGGTGCTATTATTGTCTTTAGCTACACCTGTCTGAAATATTGGGAAGTATAACCTAAGTAGGGAATGGACACAGGCCTTAGTTTCTCAGGGAGCTGGGACATTTTTTCTCTCTTCAGGCTTATCTTGAAGTCATCATTTTTTCCTTCCTGATCTTCCTCTTCCCCCTTGTAGCCTTCAAGTTCCCCTTACCTTTTCCCCCACTCCTGAGTAATAATACTTAGAGTTTGCCCTTTACCTTTTCCGTCTCAAAATATGAGAGAGCATTATCACATAGAGAAATAATAGAACTTACACAAAGAAATGAGATCATACCACATGTGTTCCTCCCCACCTCGCAGTTATCACTTCAGTTTCACTTTTCAGAAAGTCATTCCATGTCTTTCAGCTTCTCTATTATAGACAAATTCCTGTATGATTTGATTCTTTCAGTCCTTCTTGTCTTTAAAATCTCTTAAGCCACCTTAAGAGCATCTATTTTGTACTTTATCTTCAGTTTTCCATTTCAGTCCCCTCTGTTAATAGGGCTATCAAGAGGTTATGATTGCTGCTTCCCACCTGTATTATGCATGCCAAAGTGCATTTACCTCCATATGCATGTGCTTATGAGGAAAATAAGACAGCTTGGTTCTTTTTTTTTAAGATATATACATGACCTTATCCAACTGAACTCTGTTTGGCTCATGATCATTATCAGAATAAGCTAATAAATGATCATGCAGTATGTCTTGACTAAATCTTAAAGAGAAAGTTTTATTAAAATTCGATTCAAACCAGTGTGGTGGTCCAGTGTTAGGGAGCCTAAGGCAAGAGGATTGTGAGTTTGAAGCCACCTGAGGCCATCCATATAGTCAAGACCCTGTCTCCAAACAAACAACCCCAACTGAACATCATTTGAGATTCTAGTGAAAATACTAATTGATATAGTTATTTTACATGTGTACTTGGGCAAGCAATGTATATGGGAGTAAATGGTGCAGCTTTGCTGTGTTACCTTACATGCCTTTTATGTATTCTTTTTGTCAGGATTTCCTTTTATTTTTCTCTTTTGTTCTGTTTATCTTTGCAAATTCTTAAAGGCTATACTAGGTTAATCCACATGATACTCTGCAGAGTCTGATACAGAGTCAGGGACCCCCATTCTTTCTTCCTCACGGTGGGATAGACTCTTTAGCTGCACTTACTTGGTTTTCTTTCCCCTTTCAGGTGTCAGCAGTGGAGTCTTTGGAGGGCCCACTGCTCCAGGTCGAAGGACTCAGTGACCTCAGGCTGGAACTTCACAGTAAGAAGATGAACCTGCACTTGGTTCTCATAGAGGAACTGCACCGGCACCTGTACATCAAATCCACTAGCCGAGTTGTGCAGCGTAACAAAGAAAAAGGGAAGAGGAGGTTGGTTAAGGAGGCCCTCTACTCTAGTGTCTTATGGCAGGGCCATTATTTGAAGAAGCATACTTTGTGTTCTAGAATATTGTGATTTATTTTTCTTATCATGTAATGTGTTGTCCCTGAACTCATAGATGGTTTTATAATAGCAAATATGCCATATTCAGAGAGGCTAACATCAAAGTTTGTTCATTCACTCATTGTATATTTGTTCTGGTCCTCTTGTGTAGGGGTAAGAACTATCACCTGTGGGCCTGTTACAGACACTCTTGTGCTCTCAGAAGGAAGTGAAAACTCCTTAAACTGAACAATGAGGTTAGCAGCAATAAAAATTACAGAGATATATGAAGTGAAGTTCTAAGATTTACTAGGATCTCTCTCATCTTTAATAGATTCATTTTGGATTAGCTCAGGAGAGGTTTAAAGAAGGAACTTTACTTTGATCCCTCAGCTGTTTGTAGCATGGCCCTATGTGTATAGTCTAGGTACGCTTAAGAAAGCCATTAAGGTAGTGTAGACCTGGTATGGAATGAGGCTAGATTTTACGATAGTAGATCATTAGAGTCATTTATTAGCTTCTCATAATGAGTGCCCTTCTGGCATTTTTAGAAAGAAATGTAAGTTCTTTTCAGAAGGTCTTTCAAGTACTACCTTCTGAAATTACATACCTTTATGCTTTTTCATCCAGCTGTTTTTGGGCCATTAGTGAATGTTCAAAACATGTCCCTCCTTTAAGTGGGTGCATTTGCTACCTTTGGTTTGGGCCTTTGCTTTTGTGTCATTAGGATAATGAGTTTGTCAGCGTCTTGAAACATACATACTTGTACTGGGTATGTTTTCTCTTTCCTCTGCCATTGCCTTGCTGTACTTGGTCCCTGGAGAATGAGGAGAACGAATGTAAGGAAGCAACCCAGCCTGGCTCAGAATCACCAAAATGTTTGCTTATTGATGAACATTTCTGAGCTTTATGGTTGTATGCAGAAAGCATGCAGCAGCTTCTGGGAAACAGTGTGCTACGTGAACAGAATAGAGACCCTAAACGTGACAGAAACAGGAAATACCACAGAACAGAAAGTAAATAAAGAAATTTAAGTTTTTATTAGCAAGAGAACCGGGCATGGTGGTGTATGCCTTTAATCCTAGCACTTGGGAGGCAGAGGCAGGCAGATCTGTGTAGCTGTTTTTTGTTTTTGTTTTTTTTTTTTTTTTTCACTCTTGTGAGCCTGTCACCCGGCTCCCAAATAAATATAGGAATACTTATTCTTATGTAGTAATATCTGGCCTTAGCTTGGCTTGTTTCTAGCCACGTTCTCTAACTTAAATAATCTTGTTTATCTTTAACTACCTTTGCCCCTGGGCTTTTATCTTTTTTATATATTTTCTGTTCCTTCTTATTTGTAGCTGGCTGTGTGGCTGTTTGGCTAAGTGGCTGGCCCCTGATCCTCGTCTTTTCTTCTCGCTCCTACCTCTTCTCCAGGTTTCTCCTATTGGTTCTCCATGCTTGCCAGCCCCACCTATCTTTTCTCCTGTATTGCTATTGACTGTTTAGCTCTTTATTAGACCAATCAGGTGTTTTAAACAGCTTTACAGAGTTAAACAAATGCAGTAAAAACAAATGCAACAATTTTTGCATTATTAAACAAATATTCCATTTTATTAAACCAGCAGGAGAGACAAATACTTACAATGTACTAGACCATAATCGCACAGCACTAACATATTATAGAAATTATCCAGTAATGGTCCCCTTTCTCCTTGGTCTTTGAAAAGGGAGAAGTTAACAACTGCCATATTATCCTCAAGTTCTAGGATAATGATTCATATGTCATTATCATGGAATAAAAGTAGTTTACTGTGTGATAATTTTGCTCTTCTTATAAGATTTCTGAATATTATTGTCTTTTTCTTAGTTAATAATACAGAGGTATAGCTCAGAGGTAACATTCTTATCTAGTAGGAAATGTGATCCTCAATATTTAAAAAGAGAGGGAAAGGAGAGGGAAAGAGAGAGGGAGAATACATTTAATACTTAAACATAATGCTTTGGTTCCAGAAGTATCATGGGCAGTGAATTGGGAAACTTTACAATGAAGTAGGGTCTAAATCAGTGATTCCCAACTTGGGTGTTGCCAACCTTCAACCTTGGGGTGGGTGTTCAAACAACCCTTTCACAAAGGTCATATGTTAGATATCCTGCATATCAGATATTTACATTATGATTTATAACAGCAATGAAAACAATTTTATGATGGTGGTGGTCACCACAGCATGGGGAACTGTGTTAAAGTGTCACCTCATTAAGAAGATCGAGAACCGTGGGTCTAGATGTTCCCAGTTGGATTTCTCCCTCCATCCTGTCCGAAGTTCTTCCAGTGGGCTTGGTTCTCTCCTTCCTTTGTGCCTGTTCTCACTTTAAAGAATTAGACTGTCAGTGATCTGCTGCTGCTGCTTTTGTGTTTTGGGCTGGAACAAGTGAGATCTGTAACTTGTAGCCGTGGGTTGGACTTAGAAAAACCTGTGCAGTTCAGGCTGTGTGGCTACAGGATTCTGTTTTCTATGGCTAGGGCCTAAGCTGCACTTGCCTTGATGTTACCCTGGTACTTGTAAATTAAGAAGTTATTGTTTATAATATTTATTATTTATTTATTTTTTACTAATTTATTTTATGTGCATTTGTTTTTGTCTGCATGTATGTCTATGTGAGGGTGTTGGATCCCCTGGAACTGGAGTTTCAGAAAGTTGTGAACTGACATGTGGTTGCTAGGAATTGAACTCTGGTCATCTGGAAGGGCAGCCAGTGTTCTGAACCACTGAGGCATCTCTCTGCCCCCTTCCCCATAGTTTATAATCTTTATGTCACATATAATCAATTTTTTTTAGTGACTTTAAATTAGATGATGTGGGACTAGGCTTTATTGAAACAATAATGCTGTATAAGTCTATTTGTCAGCCTTTATTATAGTGATTCTCAACTTGTCAAAAGTTACCAGTATATTTTAAAAGAAAAAAGGAACAAACCCTTGATAAATAAGTTAAAAAATGATCATGAAGAACACAAGTTTACATGAGGATTTAATACTATTAAACCTTTTTCTTATCATGTCATGGTGTCTACTAAACTTTATTTACATTTAAGTAGTCTTCACTGCAGGTACAGAGGAGGTCAGGATAGTTTCTTGGCATCATGTTTGTGTTAAACACTTGGGACTCTTAGTGGACATCTTTACAACTCCAGCCGTGGCAACTGCTGCATTGGCAGTGTATCTGTGAGATGTTTGAAGTCACAGTGTAGAGAGCTGGGCACTAAATGGGACTTCACTTGGTTTTGGAGAAATTGGTAACTGCTGCTTGCTTTCCTCACAGTTTTCATGGCAAAGATGGCTCTCCTGGTCCTCTGATTGACGTCACAAACATCCCTACTCCACGTAAATTCCTTGATGCCACTCCATATTCTGCCACTGGCAGCTCCACTGGTAAGTTACTTTCATTATGTGCTGCAGTCTTAGTGTACTAAGAGGCTTAGGCAGAGACCTGTGGGAATCTGTGATGTGCCTTTGGGATCTTAATGGGAAGAGGATCTAAAACCACTGGCTGGACCCTTTGTATTATAGATGGTGAAAACTGGCAGCTGACTGGTTTGCCTGCAGAATCCAGCTGTGAATGTTTGATTTCAGTGGTACTGCTGAGTTTTCTAAACTTCATCTGACTGCTCTTTGGTAAAATGTGTGCTTTTCTTTGTGGTTATAATCTCTATTGGTTCTATTGATATCAGATGGCAGAGAAATGGAAATGAGACCAAGCCATATATTATGAACAAGACAAACAGGCATTCTTATCTTTGGTTCAAGCTGACCAACATGAGCCAAAGCAAGTAAATTGGTCAGAGGTGACCAGGTTGCTTATTCGAACAAAGGAAGCATCATGCTTTTTGTTGGTTTTTCAAGGACAGTATAAAGTTTGGTAATTGTCCACTTGTAGTTGTCCATGAGCATAGTTTCAAAGATGTTTCCTTTCTGGTATACAAGCATTCTGGCCTTGAGGTTTGCAGACTGACAGTTATTTATTCCACCGCTCCTTCTGTTCCTGACATTGTCTTTTTGTTTTTGTTATATCTTTTATTTTGGGCAGGATTTTTCTGTGTAGTCCAAGCTGGACTCAGAGTCCTTCTGTCTTAGCTTTGCAAGTGCAGCAGTTTAGGTATGTGCTACTCTGCTTGGTGATGGTGCCCCCTTGCACAAACATTAGATTTTATGGTAAGGCTGAAGGATGATAAGTGCATGAGCTGCCTAGATAGCACAGAGTCAGGGTAAGACACAGTTTCAAGGGCTCATAGGTTAAACAACATGTACTGTAGTCTTGGGCAAGACAGCATCAAATATTCTACATGTTTACATATGAAGCTGAGCAGAGTGTGGCTCAAAGATTGGGGCAGCACAGGATACGGGCAAGTACATCATGGAGATGGAGATGCCAGAGTGCAGACTATAGTCAGTCATTGTAGCCTTTAAGTTTCTGCACAATAACCTCTAACTCACATTCTAGAGGTGTTAGCAATTAGAGGGTTTAGCCTCTTTGATGGTAGCCTTTCCCACCATTGCCATTTGTGTAGTTTGAATCCCTCTAGTTTTAGGTTGGCTGTTATCTAAGGGGCAGCTTATGCTTTCTTGTGTAAGCTTTCTGGTTTTGTGGCCTAATCTGGAGTTTTGTGATAAAGATGTCGAATATATGCTTTTTTTGAGTGTGAAGTTAGGGGCTCAATGTTTATTTGCCCTTTGTTTCCTGTGGTGGCTCCTGTCTGCTTTTCTAGGGGCCTCTACTCCATTGTTTGATGTGTTACTTTTAGTCAGTAGTCCTCAAAGAGCTTTTTATTGTAGAACTCCTGCCTTGTGACATGACTCCTTCTGTATCTTCCACTGGCTTCACCATTTCCAAATGTACCTGTGCTTATGTGCATATACTTAGCACATCTTGAGGAATTGTCCAAAAAGCAATTTATGTTTTTGGAGCAACCTAGTATTCTTTGAATAAGATGAAGTAGTGTCATTTCATTGTATGTTTAAGGTTGGCTGTGAGAATACTTACTTTGATTCTGAGTATAAAGTTTTAGGGGATTCTTCTGGAGTGGCTCAAATTAGACTCTTTTGCAGAGTTCCGCTGGGTCACAGAGTCTTGGGGTCACTGCACAGGAAGGGTTTCTGTACCTTCACAGAAGGCTGGGAGAAGAGGAGTGGATGCTTTGTGAATACGTTCAGATGTCAGCCAAAGTCCTCAAAGCTTTTAAAAGACAGTGATGCTTGTCACCATCTGATAAATCTTCAGTCCATGGTTACTGAAGATCAAGCCTAGGGCCTGCCCCATGCCAGGGAAATATCCCATTGATATCCCCTCAACTCTCGTTTTCCTTTTTATTTCTGAGACAAGGGCTTGCTAAGTTGGATAGACAGGTCTTGAACTCACTCTCCAGCCCAGGCTGATTGCTTCTCTGAACCTTTTGCCTCATTGCTCTCCTCCTCGAAAGTAGCTGGTGTTAGTGTGAGCCTGGGCTTGTGCCTGTGTGCATCACGCCCCCGCCTGCAGAGACTCTGGCTGGGGTGTGTAGGCACAGCCTTTAAGGAGCCCAACCACGTGGCAGACACTCTTTTCTCCTCTGCTCCCACTCTTCCCTCCTCTCTCTCTCTCTCTCTCTCTCTCTCCCCTTCTCCCACCCGTTCCTTTAATAAACCTAGTATGGCTCCTTGGCACTATGTTAGCATGTTTTATCCTTCCACGTGCAAAATACTAACAGCTGGGATTAAAGGACTTGGCCTCTAGTCCTAGTGAAGAAGTTGAACATTCTTATTAGAACTGTAGATGTATAGTTCTTTGAATTAATGTCAAAGAAGAAAGGCAAAAAAAAAAAAAAAAAAAAAAAAAAGAATTGGGATTCAACTAATCATTTATGTAATGAACTGAAAGTTAGTTACTAGGACATGCTTCACTGAAAACATCTCATTTACGTTAGAGTTAGTTATTTAGGTTTGTAAGCTTGATATTTGTTACTTTTGTAGGGAACTATACAAATTACTTTTTTTTCTTTTGCTGGTTTATTTAGTTTCCAATTTTTCTACCTCTTTAACACTAGTTGTTATTATTACACTATACAGAGATTTGTGCTCATTCTTACAGTTCAAATGGCTTTTCCTGTCATTCCAATACAGTGTTTCTTTTCTTGTGAGGGACTGTAAGGTCCAGAAGTATAAAATAAAATATACAAGTTTACTTTTGGTTTGTATTTTACTTACCTTTTTTGGAAATTGACAATTATTATATCTTTATAATTTTTAAATAAATCATCTTACTTATCTTGGTCATATTAATTTATGTCAATATTACTGAGTCATTGTCTGATTGAAATAAAAATTTTGTTTATAAAAAATACTAAGATCAGCTTTGTAAAATGAAGGTGCTATATACATTTCAAATAAGCTGAAAATGCCAATTATAGCTTGTTACATTTATTACTTTTAATAAGACAGCTTTTACTTTGTGTTGGACACTTTATTCTGTCAGGTTCTTGAATTAATAATGTCATATAGTAGAATTCATGTTCCCACAGTGACTTTTGTTGTTATTAGAAAACTCAGGAAGAGCGTCATGCTAGCTCACGTAGAGCTAGGATTATTGTGGAAATAACATTTAGAGACGTATAGTAGTCTTTCTCTTTAAAAGGGTTTATTTCCTGGATTGTTTTGGATAATATTGATCTTCTGGCTTTCTTGGTTGTGAATGAAAAAGAATGTAAAGTTTTATAATATTGATTCATATTAGTAATAGCTAAGAAGTACTTATTGCCTGCTGGGTGGGAAACAATGTTTGAAGAGCTTTACTTGAATTAACTGAGATGGCTATGATTAGTAGCTTCATTTGCCTACGGGAAAACTGAGACACAGCAAGGTTAATAATAATTGTTTTTAATTTGCCCAGCATCTGGATTTCCATGTTGGAGCCAAGTTCTAGAATGTCCTTTTAAAATCAGTTTGCTGGTGTTGTAGTTAAGCGAACTGTTCATCGTGTGTTTTCTGAGTACAAACATGGTTTACCCAAAATATATTTATTATCTTAAAGTTTTGTAGTTTATTAATCAAACATGAAAAACTAATGATATGCCTCAGCAGATAAAGTGCTTACTGTATAAGCATGAATGTCTGAGTTTGCCTTCTGAACATCCATCTAAAAACTTGGTACAGTAGCAGGCATGCTGGTGCACTCTTTTAATCCCAACACTCTGGAGGCTGAGGCAGGTAGATCTCTGTGTGTTCAAAGCCAGCCTAGTCTACAGAATGAATTCCAGGACAGCCAGAGCTACACAGAGAAACTCTGCCTTGAAAAACAAACAACACTCCCCTCCCCCTAAAACATCTGTGAAAGACCCTCAAATGAGGACCTTTCCTCAAAAGGAGACCCCGAGTCCCAAAGACCGAGCCGAGCCACAGTTCAGATGCAAACTCCAAGAGGATTTTATTCAGGTTAGGAAGATATCCTCGGGCGGCAGTAACTCAGAGAGCTGACTGGCGCGCCGAGGCTTTGTTCAGGGGCTTTTTATAGCATAGGGGAGAGCGGGAAACAGACTTACAGAAGCAAAAGGCGTGGTTATAGGGAAAACAAGGAAATCATTTGCTCATTTAAACAACAACTTTTACTTATTGGATGAAGACCTAGTGGTGGGAAGGAACGGCGGGAGGAAACGGTCGCTTGCCGGGAGGGGGGCTTCCTGAGCATTTGGCCCTGATTACAGGCTTCTTGTGGTATGCGGTCCTGGCCACGTTCTTCTGGTTATCTGATGGTTCCTTAGCAACCCTT